>NW_022258903.1:220209-234582 GCF_009602425.1 Actinia tenebrosa | reverse complement strand
TGTGGGCAGTTTCTTATAAGTGTATCTATCAACCCAATGACAGTAGTACAAGACTGTTCTTATTATTGGGAAATAAGGGAATTTGAGRAAAAAGAAGGAATCTCTGGTATTCMTGCTTGTAACCATCATAGGCACCATTTGATACTATTTTTATAATCACTTTTGCCATCATTTGTTTTTCTGCACTCCTATACTGTGCTCCCTCTTGCCCGCTAYGTTGTTTGCTCATGTTGGCTTGAAAAACACAAGAAAGCATTAGCAAACATTGAAGAGCACATGCAGTATGCGTGTGCAGAAAAACAAACCATCCAATGAATGATTCTAAAAATAGCACCAATGATTCTAAAAATAGCATCAAAGATTGGCTCATGATTGGGAACTGGCATTCCTTTTCTTATTTCTTTAATGATCTTTACCTTGGCTCTCTTATTGTTAGGCTCAATATCCAGCACTTTGTTYAAGTCTTGTCTTGCACTGCCAAAATCTCCCTTGCCCTTATATGCAATGGCACGCCTCAAAAATGCTATAAAGAAGAAATYGCCACATCTGAGCARGTACATACATAAAYATAACATRCAAATCAAGATTCCAGRCCAYRTGTCATTCCCTAGAGTATCATTTCTTTGTTTAAGGGTTGCACATGGGAAGATGCATGAATATCAGATRMAACTCAAACTAAGAATCTTATTCACAAGGGAAAAAATCAAAATCAAATAAATCTCTTTATTTAAGTGTCTAGTTGTTCTAGTTGTTCAAGTGCTTTCRCACTAATTGGGGACACTTTTCACTTACACACACTACCACTATATATGTTCAATGTTCTATGCACACACAAGGCTGATCAACTCACATGTTGATTGTTACAGAGGGAAGAAACAGGAGAACCAGGAAAAACCCTTGTAGCATAGGAGAGARCAACACATCAAATAAACTCAATTTACATATGGTGTCTGCAGGGCTYCAACCAGTGACTCGAACCTTTGGACTCACAGTGGTGAAAGACGAGGCATTAGCAGCCTATGACTCCATATGACTCCCATGCTATATGACTCCATGCTACCCATGACATGTGGTCTGAAATCTATGTAAGCATTGCACCAAGATCAATCAGGTCTATTATTAGGTCTACTCATTCCAACGAAGGACTAACATCMGAAACGTCAGTTTAACAAAGCTTTTTATGATGATTCAATTTATCSACAAGTTCCTGCTGTTTTATTCARAAACACTGACGCAGTCCAYGCTAGTACTCTACTAGTTATCACCACTCGTAGGTCTATTATAATTAATACTTACCTTTGAGATTATTTGCTTCTAAACTAATAACAACATTGCAGTCTAGAATAGCTTCATCATATTTCTCTAGCTTTAATTCTGCAAAAGCTCTATTGTTGTACGCAGCGGCTGAAGACTTGTATTCAATGCTTCTTGTGTAATACACAAGGGATTCTTTATAATCYCCACTGTGGAATGCCTCATTACCCTTGTTCTTCTCGTGCTCTGCCAGCGACTTCAGCTCTTCATCTGTTTTGCCTGTCACGACAACAACGACAACGACAAGTATAATTTTAGTATCAATCATTAATTAGATGAATGTGGCATCAAAAAAGGCACTAAAACAGTTTTCGCATAGTACATGTTATGAGGAAGTGCAGAAAATATAACCATGCAAAAGTTGAAATCGTGAGTGTTGGTTAAGCTGAGAAGGTATGACATACTTTGGTTGGCCACTCAATCAGTAGGCAAATTATAGTGGATTGAATAGTATTCCGATGCTAGTGTGGCCTACTCTTCCAGCTAGGGTTAGTCAACCCCCTTACCTCCTACATTATGTCAGTGCCCAATTTACTGAGCTAACTAGGTGTAATGGGTGGGTGGGTGAGTAAGTGGATGAATGGGTGAATGGGTGGATGGATGGGTGGATGGATGGGTGGATGGATAGATAGAGGGATGGGATAGATAGGAAGATGAAGGGATAGATAGGATAGATAGACAGAAGAGTTGGATTGAGATAAAAGAATGAGATGAGTAGGGTGGATTGATAGGATGAATGGATAAATGGATAAACAGAATAAATAAAACTATACTTTAAATTAAGTGATATTGTTAATATTAACATTGCATTTGTACAAGAAGATGCCAGACACTCATACATACCAGCCGTTTCAATTTTATCAGGTATTTCTGCCTCTTTGGAATTCATTTTAGCTTTCTCCTTTTTATTTTTCAATTCTTTTTCTTCTTTCTCTTCCATAGCCTTTAATTCCTCATCAGGATTAAACCTTGGTAAAGAAAATGGCATTAATGATTATTTGTTGCCAAATGTTTTCTAGTCTCATATGAAAATTACTTTATGCAGGGGTTTCAATAGAAGGCGGCTACCGGCGGTTTATCRCCGGGTACTTACCTTCATACCGCCGGCTATTTTGYGAATCAGTCTTAATAAATAAGAAGTAAAATTTGTGGAAACAGACKTGTACTTTTGAGTTTCATCCATCTACTTCAAATATTRTTGAAAGCCCTGCTTTATGTCTTTTAATTTGAAATTAATCAATGGTGATTGAATGTTTTACATAGGGACGTACTTATCCCAGTCTTGGTATCCTCTTGGTGCAACAGAACCCTTCTTGCTTTCTCTTCCATTTCCATTTGACACCTAAAAGATTAATAATTCATTAGTCTTTGTTCAATCTTTTTATTGAGCAATAGACAACTTGCACTAACAGGTCATGTCACCCCATCCCCCTTAAAACRAGCAAATGAGTCAAAATGAACTCCAGAAATGAAAAGAGCAACTCAAATTTAGCAAGAGGGTGGAGTTTCAGCTCAAAATGTTAACTATAGAGGAATTCAATGATATTAAATATAAAATCAAATATTTTACAAGGATTTGTATGGAAAAGTGTTGACTGGTAAGCTTTTGCGACCCAGTGCATTTTCCCATACAAATCCTTATAAAACATTCAATTTCATATCTAATGCCATTTAATTCTCCTGTTTTGCTAATTATGAGCTGAAACTCTGCCTCCCTACTAATGCTGAGATGCTCTTTTCATTTAGTGTTTTTTATTTTGACAAAACTGCTTTTTTTAAGGGAGATAGAGTCATGAGACCTGTTGGTGCAAGTCGTCTATTGGCAAGCTTGCTTTACTGTGATTCTGGGGTTTAGCATGACACTGGAAGAACAGCTTAGGATTCAGTCTGTGAACAGCCTTTATTCAYTGTGGTACAATATTTTCCTATTTCAGACTAAGTAGCTTTATTCTCTTAATAATAAGATTTGCTTCAGTTGTATCCATATTCATGTGTCTTCTCATGATGCACAACCGTTAAACAAAGAAATGATGACTCTCCATGAATAAGGTCTACCGTATTTGTTAAGCTGTAAATTGTATTATTGGGATTCCTGTGGAATAATCCACCACAGGCAGACCAACTATAAGTGAGGTTTTGACTGTACAAACCTGTGCACTGCCAGACGTAGTGGAACCAACTGTTCTTGCTGATCGTATTGGTGGAAGAAARTCCCCGTTTGAAGGATTATTACTGCCTTTCTTCAACAAGTTATCTTTGTGGCTTATTTCTGAGAACCAGTCCTTGAAAACATTTTAATAGACATTCAAAAATATATAACTACCAATGTACAGGGGTGGAGTGGGTGGGGGAACATAGTTATCTGAGGGATCTGACATCTAGGACTTCTAACAGGTAGAAATTTTGAAATTACTCAGTCAAATTCACTGGGTCTGGTAAACCTCTCAAGTGGGGGTGATGGCAGGTAAGGGGTACTGATGCATAACTAACAATTATTGGCCGAAGATGAAGTGAAAAACCGGGAATATTTACTGAGACGCGAGTCTTCAAGCAGCGAGGTAAATATTCTCCGATATTCACTTAGCTTTCAGCCAATAATTATTTATYATRAATACRCAGGTGATTCTTTCAAAAAAAAGAAAAAAAAGAAGATAAAAACATTTTTCCCGGTAACAGCAACATGCGGCTGGTTGCCATTTTGGATTATTGCTGTAGGTGACTATCRTGTGATAGTGTGAGTCTCTCAACCAATCRGCACGCGAGATTTTCAATAATCACCTGTGTATTTTTACTAATGATATCATAGTACAATTTTATGCTCCTATACCCCTAATTCTTCAGATACTTCTTCCCTTTCTGATGTATCCAGATCATTGTAAGACTGTATTGGTATTTCTTTGCRCAGTGCTTTGCTGTGAACATAAATAATTGAACAAGTTATCAGACTGTGAGTCACTGAAGTAAATGTGAACAGCTAGAAAGCTGTGCTGTATTAGTGAACAGGTCAAGGTTACCATCCATGCATATGCATTGCTGTTATTATTGTCAACATCACATCACTGTCATTATTCTTTTCTCAAGAATTACCTTTTAGGGTGGATAGTTGCGAGCCTTTTTTCAGTGAATTCTGTTAACTCAGGATAGGAACCCTCTTCTCCAGACCTAAATGTACAACATACATAAGTAATAATGTAAAAATATCCTAAAAAAGTTTAAAAAAATACTCCTCACATTCATTTCACTTTAGTAAGAGGTTCATTCTAAATGAATGGGAAAGGTTGAATAAATGATAACAAGGGACAGCCAGCTTATTCTCCTCTATTGTTCTTTTTACCCTTCTCTTATAACCCCAATATTTCTTCCCATTTGTACAAACATATATCGGGATAACTGATATTAAAAGGAGAATTCCACTAGAAAATACTGCTAGCCCTGTTATATCTTGAGCAAGGGCATCCCYCCACCCTCCTACCCAAAGAAGGAAGTGGTCTAAGGAATTAGACAGGACAAGCTCCAGTCTATATCCTGTTTTTATGCAGGAAGACATGACTTATCAATAAATATTAATCAATTAACAATTATAATTAAATGAGACTTATTATTAACCTCAAAACCTTGAGTATCTTTTCTAGTTCAGTTCCATTCGTACACTTTCYAACATAACTATAATCTAAGTGTGATACTGGGATACCAGATGCAGTCGTGCCAAACATCGCTGATGTACCACCTTCTGCTGCCATCTTAAAAGAAAATTATAAAAGACGTTATTGCAATGCCATCATTTATACATATATCAGAGAACTATCTCGTCAATGAAGAAAAAATTAGCTATGTGGAAATACATTGTTTCCATATCCTAAACTTATTTCTGGGCCTTTTACAGTAGCATACAAAGTGAAATATAAATATTCCTTCGCTCAGTTGTATATCTATCAATATTTCTGTTATCAGRTTTTTTTGAAATTCACGGAAAATTGAGCAAAATTAGATTTTGGGTATGGTAGTAGTAAGCTTCAAATTAGTCATTATTTGACGTTTTTAAAAAAAGGCTCAAGCTAGTACGATTTCGCTGCAATGTTGGCAAAATAAAATAAACTCTATTACAAATACATTTTAAAAGTTTGTACAGGGAAATATTTTTTTCATATACTCTGTACATGGTGTACAAAACTTTCACGAGGACCTGTTTAAAGCTTGTACGTCTGATTCATCTTTACGATTGGCTAAAAACTTGAGTTGTACGGCATAAAATAGCATTATAAGAAGCTTAAGTCAAACTGCTATGTCGTGGCATTTCATTTTAGTCCACAGGTCGTCAATCATTAGTAAAAAAAGAGGTTCAAACTTACCTTGAAGACGCAAGAAAAKCGTAAGATACACCGGTTTCTTGGTTTCTCTTTCGTTTTTCTTGGATACAGACAGAACTTAGCCACCGCTCCCTATTTTAATACAACCCTTCTGATTGGTCCAATTTTTCCGCTATCCAATCAGAAATCTCGTTATATGGGTAGTAAAATGCTTATATTCCACGTGAATATCGAAAACTTTCTTTCAAAATTTTTGAACGAAGAGAAAAGTTCTTGATTTTTTTCCGCTCATCCCACCATCTGATAGAGCATTTTCTTCTCTTTTGACCGTCAAAATGAGTTCAGCAATGATGTATGAGACTATCTGGTTTGATAAGGACAAGTATGATACAGCTGAAGAGCTTTTATTTCAAGCTCACTTGAACGGCCCTTCTTCTGCTTCACCATCAACACCAACCTCTGCTCCTGTTTCGTCCCCAAAAACACAGGTAAAGAAAATGAATATTGAATATCTCTTCCTTCTTTCTACACTATTTGAACTCTTTTACGAAACATAGATACTTCGTAGGATAATTACAGCTGCCGTAAATACCTAATTATATATCTAACATCATTTTCCCACACAACCTGGAACTTACACTAGTATAGATTGTGAACTTGAATRAAAATCAGAAGTTTTTATAATTTACCTTTTCATAAGAGTCAAAGAAAAAATGAAAGAAACAATGAAAAAATAAATGAATGAATGAAATTAATGGTAAAGAAATATTTGTATTTATATATTGGTATTTAAAGTGCAGATTTTTTTCGGTGAGTCAGGGGTGGGGGTTTGAAGAAAGGGGGCAATATCTGTTTAAAAGGGTAGTAGATGATATATAAATACAAAATTAAAAACTTATGGGAAATTTACCATATTGCCAAGCTTAGATTAGTTATAAGATATTTTTTGTTCAGGGTAAAGGAGACTAGAGAGATATTTTAACCACCTTTTCTAAAATTATTATTAATTTTTTATGACTGTCCTACTGGTCAAAAAAACTTTGATGATTATGATGCCGATGATGACCATGTTGATGATCAGATGTCCAATATGACTGAGGATCCTAGGGGTTATGTCATAGCCRCCATGTTGGTTGATGATAATAAAGC
The DNA here is from genome assembly GCF_009602425.1 of Actinia tenebrosa. Next base: position 227,812 of record NW_022258903.1, on the reverse strand, counting down.
ATTCCTCATTAGCTTCTCTCATTAGATTAACCAACATGGTGACTGTTTCATTGTTATTATATCTCAAAGGATTTTGAGTCATCCAAGAATAATGATGATAAGGGTGGTGATGATTGTAGTGGTTGTGAWGATGATGATGACTCATGATAAGGCAGTAGTTTTTTGGCACAATTTATTACAGGTCAATATTGTGTGCTAATTATCTATTTTTGGAGTGTTATCAATGATTTGTCAGCTATAAATGTAATGCTGTTACAAGTTAAATCCCAGTTGTGGATGTCACCTTCCCTCTCTTCATAATCATAACACCAGCTATAAGCTTCCCTTTTTGCACATTGGGATAAAAAATAGCCTTAAATATTTCCTTTTCTTGCTTCAACTTCCTCTCATTTCAGAGTAATAATGATAATCATAGTAAACTCAGATTCCTAAAAGCCTATTAACACATCTCTACTACTTCAAATAATATTATTGACCTTATTCTTGTTAAAATTTTTTCCAAGAAAACATAACTGCTCTTCTTCCTTCAGGGCTCTTGTTCCTCCTCTGCCAAGGAGATTGCAGAAGCTCGTAGAAAAATACAACAAACTTTGAGTGCGGTAAGCACAGTATTTTACACTCCAGAACAAGCATGCATTGAATAAACTAGAATTTTTTCTACATAATATATCTGTATATTTTAGACTGAATTTAGATTTTCATCTTGTAATAAATTAATGAATTAATAAAACCAAAAACAGTATTTAATTTTCTTTAAAATTTTTGTTTTTAATTTTTGCTTCTGTTTCATGAAATGCTAACTTAATTTTTTTAAATTTCAAGCACTTTCTTCAATGATAATTATGCTAAAATTAACTATTAATACTTGTAATTATTACCTTAGATAATACTCACTGATTTTCATAAAATTTAATGTCTTGGCCTTTTGTAATAACCAAATTTTATCAATTTCCCATTTGAGGTTTCACTTTTGATGCTTTAGAAATATTATCTATTTTCTCTTTATAAGCCAGCAAAATGTTAACGTTAAGTTAATGTTAAGGTTTTTGGAGCACAGCTCCTTCTTTTCATGCGCTTAACAGATTTCACTGAACTGGGTTTTCACACCAGAAAAACATGCCACAGTCACACTTCCAAATGTCTAAATCTGCAGACAAATATCAAACTCTTCTCCTGCATTCCTTTCTTCACATGTCAACATCCTTTGACAATTAAATTGCCACAAATTTTCCATTTCCCTGTCATGATTCCTTTAAATTATTTGAGTCATAACTTGTACATTCATGTTGTATTTCAGGCCCCAGCTACTTCTTCATCTCCTGTTACTTCTGCAAGTGAAAAGCGCATGGCTCAACTAGAGACAGAAAATAAGGAGCTTCGTAAAAGTAAGACATGCATTATGTAAGCCATTCAGTAGGCCATTTGATCATGAATATTAATGAGTTGCATACACTTAATTCTTCAGTCATAAAGTTGTTTGAAGAGATGTATTAACGTGTTCGACTATGCTCCACATTGATTTCACCCTTATATATTCTAACAAATAATATTTTAATGTACTGTACAGCTACCGAAGACTTGACAGCTGCGATTCAGAAACTAGAGCTTAGAGTATCCAAACTTGAATCTGGTAAGTGTTAATCAAGTTGCCTGTGTTGGTGATTTACAAAACCATAAAATCCAAGATAATGTGAATTAAAAAGTGGTGATGGCATGAGGGTAATACACTTGCCTCTAGGATTAAATTCCTAGACTTTCAGGGTCCTATTTGTGAGTTAGCCATGCCCTGACTTGTGAGTTAGCCATGCCCTGACTTAGATCAGCCCAGAGGTTGTTTGAGGATTTAATCTGTGAGTTAGCCATGCCCTAACTTTGATCAGCCCAGATGTTGTTTCATGGTATTGATAAAATTTCAAAGAACTTTGTTGACAAATGACTATTATTATTTCTTATACAGGTAAAACTGATGCTCCAGCTGCCGCTCCTGCTCCAGCTGCCCCAGTAAGTTAGTTTTACATTGCAATGAGATCTTGTTACTGTAAGTGGGGTTATTGGTTTTCCCTTTTGAAATGAGTGTAGCAGTGTATTGATGAGCCACAGTGTCAAGACTACAGTAGTAGGTATTTTCAGTAAAGGCATGTTTCGCTTGCAGTAATCTGAGCTTAATATGGTATTTAGCAGAGTGAGCCCATTTGTTTATAGCCTAGTTTCGGATGAAGCTGCTGAAAGTATCTTCTGGTTCAGTTCTACTCTAGGTTCGCATACCAAAAATTGAGTGTCATGAATAGGTGGCGTGCACTGCTAATGCGGTCCTACCAATCTCAATGTCATACAGGAGTAGAGTTGTTTGTTGGTTCTCTCCTGTGCTTCAATGTTTTTTCTCCAGTTTTCTTCCCTCCTCAAAAATCAACTACTAAATTCTAATTTGATCTTTGGGCTTTCACCTAGTTGGAGCCTAGCTCTGTTGTGATTGTCCCACGCTGTGATACAACAGCTAAAGCCTAATAGAATAGATTGACTATTTTCCACTATATTAGTTCACTGGTCAAATACAAACCATTCAGACAAGGCTACAAGGTTCAAACATGAATAATCCTTTGAAACTACCTTGGCGCCTTGCTTGAGTGCTTAATAGCGCAGCGCACTGATTCTTAAAATAGCTTAAAGATTYGGACAAACATTGCATTCTGTTTAACCGCTACGAGGATTATACGAACCGATTTTATTATTTTTACTTAAAGTTACAATAATAACCCATGTAACTAAGATCAACTGCGATCGGCTGTGAAAATTATCTGCTGAAAGTAAACTTGTAAGTTTGTTTGTCTGAATTTCGCCTTTGTCTTCATTTTTATGACGTCACGGTTGCGCTGCGCTTTTGTGTTTGAACAGTGAAGTGATGTATAGAAAATGGTGAATGTGATGGATCTGAAATCATGAAGTTAACTGACCTCATATAATAAAGATTTATTTTAATCCTTATAGGTGAAGGAAGAGAAGAAAAAAGAAGAAAGTGATGACGATGATGATGTGGATTTGTTTGGATCTAGCTCAGATGTAAGTAGCTAGAATGATTTATATTTTGGGGGGAACTTCAAAATGATTTTTCCTGACCCACCCCAAATTTGGAAGAGTGAAGGAAAAAGAGCATGCTATGAAATCCGATAGCACTTGTCGCAGTTGAGGCTGTGGCACATTGGTATCATTTAGGATACTTCTGGGCCTGGCTGAGATAAGGCTATTAGTGCTTTTGATAGTACTTTTAATACAAAATAAAAATTTCTAAAGCCTGTCAGATTTTGAAGTCTAGGATTATAAATTATAATTAATGTTGCTGGATATCCTCTAGAACTATGCATCATTATACTAGTTGGTCACAGTTAAACAAGTTAAATGTTTTGTAATCAGGTATATATTAGCAATAAGTAATAGTAATTAGCCATTTACCATTGCCGAGTAAGGTAGTAGTAAGCAGCTAATACGTACGACTAAATAATGTTATCTCAATCAGTGACAACAACCTTTAAATAATATTATACCATTTGTTTATTGTAAACATTTGATTTTCTTTGTTTCAATTTTTATAGGAAGATGATGAGGAACAAGAAAAAATCAAGGCGGAGAGGCTGGCTGCTTATCAAGCTAAAAAAGCCAAGAGTAAGTAATGAACATACACATCTCCTACTCGGCCACTATTAGTGTCGTCACACAATTCATTCCTTGCAGAGCTTTGCGTGGCAAGACTAATAGCCAGCTGAGTGCACTACAAACTCACACCTCAAGAAATTTATTTACTCATAACTCATGTATAATTGTTTGTAGTACTGTGGAAAGAAGTTTCTTAAAATGTCTACATTTACAAATTTCAGAGCCCCAAGTAATAGCAAAATCTACCATTGTCCTAGACGTCAAGCCTGTAAGTACCTTAAAATGATAACGTATTTAGAATTTGATGCTTAAATCCCATAACATAGATACTTTTTTATTGAACATTTTTGGGTGAGTGATTACGGGGGGCAGGATTTGGGTAGGAGTGTTCTGCTGGGATTCTGAAAGGGGTACCCTGTTTATGACAAAAAAACTCAAATTTGTAGACCCTGTTTATGACAAAAGATATAATTAATTGCTCTGAGTTCCTGTTTCAATTATCATGTCAGCTCATGTTTTGTTTTTTTTGACTACCATAATGACCAGTTTCAGTCAATATGAAAGTAAAATCCCTGAATATGACAGGAAACTCAAGAAGAACTTGGAACTTGAGTGAAATTGCATACCCTGTTTATGACAAGAAGCTCCAAAAACTATACCCTGTTCAGCAGATCATCCCTGTATAGTCCATATATGGGAGAACCCCCCGGGAGTGGTTTACCACTATTTTCATTGTCATGTATTGGGGAAAACATTTTATAACACTTCTGTCAATCAAATTATTATTAGACAAAGTAAAGGTACATGGAATGATTTATGTGATTGACAGTAGAGTTTTGCCCATTAACATGCTGCAACACTTTTCTTTATCAGTGCATTTAAAACAGTGGTACAGYTTAAATAGTAGAATCTGCTTTGAAATCCCCTATACATGCAGATTCTCATTCATTTTTATTTCATTTCATTCTTTTTTTTTTTTCCAAATTTAATCTACATCAGTGGGATGATGAAACAGGTTAGTACAWAAGAAATACATGTACCCTTTAATTGTATTAATCAGTGTAATTACATTTCTGACTCAGAATTACTTGGTATGAAAAACACGGGAATCGCCAGGGCACTGGTTCAAATCCCATTCAAGACATAATTTTTTCTGAGTCTTTCAATTTGCAGCTGCATAAGTTGCTTCATATACTGCAAGGATCAGCTCAATTTGATACATTACAACCACAGTACAAATATATATTTCATATATATTCTCATACACATGGTATGAAAAAAGCAATTTTATGGCTGCTAAATTTCTGTCTAAAATTGATGTGGTGGTTGTTGGAACTTATTTTCAGCCTACTTTTCCTTCAGATTTGGCAGAAATGGAATCAAAAGTTCGATCCATTCAGACTGAAGGACTTCTCTGGGGAGCTTGTAAGTAAAAACTCTAGTTATCCCAATTTCACTTTWGTGATTTTTTTCAGTGATAGGTCAGTAATTGTTAGATGATGAAGTGCGAGGTTTAGGGATGGTATTTCTTTGTGTAGTGGTTAATAGCTGTTTCAAAAAAGGCTAGAGAAGGTTTTCGTTGCATGTGTTAAATGTTAACAGCCACCCGGTTAGCTCAGTTGGTAAGAGCATCAGTCTGTTGTGCAAAAGTTCTTAGTTCAAGCCTCGGCCGGACCAACACTCCTGAAGAAGGGTCTTAAAATAACTGAGGAGAAGGTGCTGCCTTTATATTTACGCCTGCAAATGGTTAGACCTTTAAGTCTTCTCGGACAAGGACTAAAACCGTAGGCCCCGTCTGTCTTCACTGTATAGTCCTGTATGACTGTAACCCTACATGACGGGGAGGTCCGACGTATTTTTTTGGGTTGACAATTTTCGTTCCCGGTATTTTTTTCGGTCAAGAGACCAGCCACGTATTTTTTTAGGTCTCGAAATGAAACCCGTAWTTTTTTGGGTCGTCACATCTCCGAGTTTGATTTTTGTATCAGAAAATTATTTGTTTGATTTTTTCAGCAATGCGTGAGTGAGTTCCGTAAAGAAACATACTGATGCCATGTATTTTTTGGGTGTAAAATTTCAGGTTTAAGTACTTTTGGGGGGTTACAATATGAAGCTCCGTCGGACCCCCCCCCCCCCGTTACCCACCCGAGTACACCCCCTGGGGGCGGTCTACAGTGTTGTGAAGAATTAAAACAAGACCTGTCATTCCCTTCCTTCTTCGCAACACTGAAGACCGCCGTGCAAAGAGGCTACTTGGGATACCCCTTGATTTTGGTCTGACGCCCTACCTTCATGTTATCAGGACCTCAATCCCGAATTTAACAGGAGTATTATTTGGTTCTTTTGGACGCTCTATATCCCTGTTTTAAATATAAATAACAAGAGAAACTATTGATGATTTAATTACAGCAAAAATCATACCAATCGCATATGGCATCAAGAAACTTCAAATYGGTTGTGTAGTTGAGGATGACAAAGTTGGGACAGATTTCCTAGAGGAAAGCATCACAGGCTTCGAAGACTTTGTAAGTAAAAATAAGAAAACGCTTCAACCTTGTCCAGACCTTGCCATCAAACCCCCTCTACGTTTAAATGCTGAGAAAAACCCTCAAATCAGGTGCTCACATGTGATGTCGAATCCAGGAATCAAACCCAAGACCCCAGAGGTGTGAGGCGAGTGCACTACCACTAAGCCATCCTTGATCCCTTACAAAAAACATGTTCCTCACAGATTGAATGTCCTTTCTATCCACTTAACGCTGACCATTGTAACATTTTCTCTTCTTTAAAGGTCCAGAGTGTAGACATCGTGGCATTCAATAAAATCTAATTCCATGCCGTAACCCAGTGAAATTAAGAATAAAAGGACTAGTAAAGAAATGTTGTCTAGTTGTGAATGGATAAAGGAGGTGTAAAGATGGACATACATTTGGGTACAATTTGGTGTTATTAGATAAGGAGATTATGACAGGATTTAGGAGGGGGGGGGGGGGGGGGGGGGGACAAGATACCAAAAGTAATGCGAATTAAAGTTGATCTCTCTTCATTCGTAACATCAAACATTTCCTCCTAAGCCATGAAAAAATGAATTATTTTTTTCTGATGAGTGGAATTAGATAAGGGGATAATGACAGGATTTAGTAGGGGAAGGGGGTTGGGGCAAGCTGCCAAAGGTAACGTGACCTAAAGTCAACTTGATTTCTCTTCGTTCATAACGTCATTAATTTGACCATGGAAAAATGCATTAATTTTTTTCGTGTGGAGTGAAAAAATAAAACTTATACRAGGCTTTAGGCGGTATGGACTTGAGGCTACATTTACTGTCACAGTCTGTTTTCGGAACTCGAGAGAATGAACTAAGATGTCATTCTCGTAAAAAGTGGTGGGGAGGGGGGAGTGGGAGGGTAGGCTATCTAAAAATAATGCAGCGCTCTTAGTCATGATAGCTCCGAACGAAGACGAGTGGGGGGTTGGGTATTTATTTTGTGCGTGGGGACTGATAAATACTAGCCCATTCTTGGGGAGACCTGTAGTTGCCGGAGTAGTATCGAAACCATGCGCGTAGAGTAAAAGCTCATGTCAGTATAAACTGTTTCCAGGAGGTATTTATTTTAAATCAGGAAAATAATGCTGAATATAAGCCAAAAGAAATTGGATAGTGACTTTTTCTAATTAAAAGATATTGCCAAATTGATAATATTATGCATTTAATGCATTTAAAAAAATAGAAAATGTTATCTGGATGTGATGGGGTTCGAACCGATCCACCAACAGAAATTCAAAAAAAAGAAAAAAAATTAGATGAGTAAAAATCGATTCAAATGTGCCATACCCCCGAGACATCCGCAGAGCTGAGGCGGCGTATGGACTTCGGACCTGACGGCGATTAAATCCTTCTGCCCTTGGGTGTACGAATTACGCAAGAAAATGTTCTAGCCGAAGCATCAGGGGAGAG
>NW_022258903.1:188337-212033 GCF_009602425.1 Actinia tenebrosa | reverse complement strand
CCCCCCCCACCCCCTCTTGGCAAACAATATTGATGACACCTAATTTTAAACCTCCTATTGGTCTTAAATTTCCAGGAAGAGGTAGAATCATTTGGCGACATTGATTCTGACACCTTGGTCAAAGTYGGCAGCTCAACAGGAGGTGGAGTAGTAGCAGTCGATGGTGAAGGAGACACTGTGAATGAAAACAGTACAATGATTGTTAACTCTGGTGACGAGGGTCAAGGGACAATGATAGTGAATAGTGAGGCAGGCACCTTACTGGAGTCAGACCTTGGAACGATGGTTATTAACAATGATACAGATGACGACTCTACCATGAAGAGTATGTTGTAACAGTACTTTACTTTAACCCCACCCTCACCCACCAATCCGATTGTGTTTTTTTGCTTGCACAGAAGTCCGTTAGTTTCCTATCTCTTGTTCAAATAGCCCTAGCACTGAGTTGTGTCATACATGTTATAGCCCTGAAGACAGCCAACTGAATTGAATTGACTATGTATAGTTCCAAAAATTATCCGTCCCCCARTGGAGGATTTTTTTTTGAAAGACTCTGACCCCCCAACCCCAAGAAATTACAATTTTCTTCCATAAAAACTAATTTCATTCTTTCTCTGATCCTCTGATCCCCCAACCCCTCGGAAATTCCAAATTCCACCTGGGGGAGGGGGGGGGGAGTATGGATAATTTCTTGAACTAAACAATTCAATTTATTAACTCTTTTCTTGTTTTTGTAACCTTAGCAACTTTCAGATGTCTTGGTTAACTATAGCAACTTCAGCCCAATAAATCATTATAATATACCTCTTTACYTTAGGTGTAATGTTCTTCCATTAAGACCATGTGTCTTCATTCCCTAGAGTATCATTCCTTTCTTTAACGGTTGTGTATGAGAAGACATGAATATGACAGGTGGCCTGATATGGGAAAACATTSCGCCCAAGGTAAAAAGGTCCACTATTTATAATCATAATTATTTAATTTTTCAGGACTAGACTCTGATGCAAGACAAGAATATAGACCATCATTTATGGACCACTTTGATCAAATAGATGAGGAACAAGGTAATGGTAGGAATGGAAGTGGTTCAGGACAGAAGAATGGACCTGAAGATGAAACAGCAATGATAAAAGGCTATATAGACCCATTCAGAATCAAGAAAACTGGAGCTCCAGACTTCTCATTTGTAAGTAATCTTTGATAATAATTAAAGTGCCTATAACCTTTAAACCAAGAAATGCAGTTATTTTGTTTCCCCCCCCCCCCCCCCCCCCCCATTTTTTAGGTTGCTCCACATTGCTTGTTGTTTATTCAGCCAATGCCATGCCATTCCACTATAGTTTCATTTTCTTAAGTTATTACTTCTGTTGATTTCAGTTAAAAGGCTCAAGCTTTGAGGAACTTATGGGACGAATGCAAACACTAGACATGGAAATGGAGAAGGAGATTGAAGAGTTACGTATGCGTTACCGAGGAAAGCGACAGCCCATTCTTGATGCAATGGAGGCCAAGAAACGACGACAACAAAATTTTTAAAGTAAATCAAAACATATCACTATATTGACCTGCCTGTTTCAAAAGTAATAGAAATAGTAGTTCTCATATAAACCACCATAATTATTATGCAAACAGGGTCTTGACAACGTAATTCTCAATCTTAATTCAGTATCTTCTCTTAATATGGGAGTTAAGAAGTTCAGAAGTTGATGTTCAGAAGTTGATGTTTAGTATCTTCTCTTAGCATGGGAGTTAAGAAGATGGTACACATATTTGCTTAATACAGATGTTGATAAGAATTATTAACTGGCCCACTGTACATTATTTCATTTCAAGCTTTTTCATGTTCCTGTATTCTCTGTTATTTCTAGTCCCGGGGAGGGGGGGGGGGGTACTTCCATAATTATATGGACTATACGGGGATGATCCGCTGAACAGGGTATGGTTTTGCGAGCTTCTTGTCATAAACAGGGTATGCAATTTCACTCAAGTTCCAAGTTCTTCCTGAGTTTCCTGTCATATTCAGGGTTTCTACTTTCGTATTGACCGAAACTGGTTATTATGGTCGTAAAAAAAAACGATACGTGAGATGACATGATAATTGAAACAGGAACTCAGAGCAATTAATTATATCTTTTGTCATAAACAGGGTCTACRAATTTGAGTTTTTATGTCATAAGCAGGGTACCCCTTTCAGAATCCCAGCGGAACATCCCTACCAAAATTCTGGCAAGGTACCCCCCCTGGTTTCTAGTTACCTGGGTTTTGACTTCTCCAATAGACCTCAGCTTAATTAGGCGTAATGTTTTYCCATTTCAGACCACATGTAATTGTCTTGGGAACAATGAGATTCTTTGTTYAAATTGTATGCATATTCATTTRCCTTCTCATGCAGGGAATGACAMATTGTCTGAAATGAAAARAAAATTACTCCCAAGCCGAGGTCTATTGTGGTGTTTCAATCATCTGATAAGTCTTTGAATCTCATTATCTCATTATGGTAAAACATTACTCCCAAGCTAAAAAGACCTGTTTAATGTTTCAAAAAAAGACTTTCCAAAGAATAGTTTCTATAACTTAGTAATATGAGTGGATAGTAATTAGTAATACTTTATGAAAATATTGCACGAATTTCCCCCCAATTTTTATGTGGTTAACTGATATTAAGGATTGATAAGAGAATTATTTTCAACTTGGGTAGTCATGATACTGCTGCTTGATTATTTTCTATCAGCCCATTGTAACTAAATCTGCATCAACATCACTGTAAAATATCAACCATAAATCCATAGCAATTTACTGTAAAATAAAAAATTCTATAAAATAATTAAGTCACATCTATTATTTACACTTCACAAGCATTTCTTTTGCATTTACATGAAAAAATAAATAAAAGTTTTTTTGTATTGATAATCATAGAAAATAGTTTAAGAAATAAAATACTCAAAGGAGGGTTATGCTAGGTCAAATGTTGATATAATTATATATTCCTATRTACTCTAGGACTCCTGTTGCATTCTTCATTGATGACCCTTGAAGGAGAGCTGTTACTCACTTAAGGATCTATTACAGAATTTATGATCTTAATGTACTAAGTTGGCCGACTACTTAAATTGTTAGTTATTTTGGCTTTTTATAAGTTGACTGCTTAACTGTATTCATTTACCAATCACAGAGAATTACTAATAGCCCTATCCCGAATTCGCTTGACTGGTCATGAAACAATGGTTTTAAGTCGAGGTTGAACTTAATGAACAAAATAATCAAGTTCAGTCTTGACTTCAAACCATTATTTCGTGGTCAGTCAAGTGAATTYGGGATAGGTCTATTATCTTTGCTTTTGATAGGTCGACTGCTTATTTGTTAACCAACCACAGAGAATTACTGGTCAACTGCATGTGACCCGGTTAGATGTGTTATATACTTAGCGTCTGATTTAGAAGTTTTTACTGTGTTTAAGAGGTTGTAATTTGATTTRGGTAGGAGAGGGTTACACAAGCACAGTCAAAGATGCAAATACCAGATAATGTAATAACATTGATCAGAAGTGAATGTCAGAGCAAGAATATTACATAACCTCTTGATCCTTTGGTAGGAGTTATGCTTAGCAAGTTACTTATATAAAAAAAAAATCATTACTGTGTTGGGTTTTCATGTTTTTTAATTCTGTCACCAAAACATTCCTATTAATTTGAACAGTTTATATTAAGAAATAAAATCTCTAATTTTACYTAAAGAATCATGTCAGATTTAATAATACGTAAAATACTTTTTACAGCTCCGTTCAGTGAGGAAGAGTAATGGTTCCTAGCAGAGCTTGGAGTTGGTGCGCATGATAAACTATAGTTYTGCTATGCAYGGTAAATTCAACCTCCACTTGGAACTATTATTCGTGATCACTGACCAGAACTGTAAAATGGAGTATTATATAARYGGTCTCAAAAATTTCTGATCCTGTTGTCATCTAAAGTTTGTACAAACATTTTCTAAATTTACTTATAATTCATAGGATAACATTTATTTATTAAAGATTACTATCAGCTGAAAACCAATATCTTTCTCTAGCACGTAGTTGAGTTACTTTGTCACTTGCATGATTTTTGTAATGTATAAAGAGCAATATATCATAAACGAATGTCAAGATTTAAATATCCACAATAAARTTTTGAGTTTAAAGCATTACTGCTCTAAATTACGTGTTTACATTGTTTTCTGTCAATAATTTATATGAAACCATGGACTATCTACCTGGGAAGATACATCTTGAAATTTCTATTTGTAAAATGGGATGCCGACTATTGGAAAATTTATAGACTGCACAGCTGTCAGGGTGTCTTTTTATATAACTTTACGCTTTCAATGAAAAGTACATCTTAAAAGCAATTAAATTTGCTGGTAGTTGGAACAATAGAGTGCATGCAATAAAACCTTGAAATAAAAACAAAGTTGATACTGACAAATAGTACTATTCAGTGACTAATAGTTGCTAGCACTCAACCAGAAAAATTCATAATACAAAGACAAATACACAAGAGACCATTTTTATTGCATGGTTTTACTACATGCATTCCATGTGAAACACCAACAACTTTAAATTATACTTAAATTATTTGAAAATGTACAATCTATGCTATCTGCATTTTCTACGTTTGCCCCTTATGCATCTCATAAATCAAGGTGGCTGTCATATCAATAAAATGGTCTATCATCAAGTTTCCATTTTCATCTATCCGTTGTTTCCTTTGTTAAGAAATGTTTTTTTAACATTCTCAACAAGTGCATCTTGCATCACTGGATAGACTCGTGCACAGCCATCAATACAAGCATTTACAGCCTGTAAAAGAACAGGACCAAGATCAAACATTCATAAATGATAACAAGCTTATGCCAAAATAGAAATAGTTAATGAAATGTTTCATAGCCACTTCGCACTTAAAAGCATTCCTGAGGCTGGTTTAGATTCAAGTCATACTGTGCTTGTTYTTGTAGTTTGACTTAGTTTGACTCAGCAAAAAATTATTTGAAGCAGGGGTGGCATGCACTGCTAATGTGCCCCACTCACCAATGMGAGCTGGGTTGGAGCCCTGGTGGGATTGGTGTCATATGTGAGTTGAATCGTTTGTTGGTTCTCTCCTGTGATTTCAAGGGTTTTTTTCTCCGAGTTCTCCGGTTTTCCTCTCTTTGCAATAATCAACTTATAAATTTTAATTTGATTTATCAGCTGCCTTATCAACTGGGTTGCAAAACCACCATAGCCATCCACCAGGAGTCTAAAATGCATTAGATTTTAGATTTAATTCAGTCTAATGATGGCCTTTGATTAAGTGCCACATTGTTGTGCATGCAACTAGTAGTAATATTGTATTTCCTTGTACCTTTTCTGCAGAATCCTTGGTCATCTCTCCATCTTGTGTGAGACTGGATATTTGATTCACTGATGGAAGTAATGCTACCATCATACGACCTTCAACCTCCTTGGAATTTAACTAGGAAATAAAGCAATAAAGCACAGCTCACAATGAACTTCACATGAGCTGTATGCTTTGAAAACAATGGATAATAAGACAGGCTTCTTTAATGTCATTAGGTACAGCTCATGTGAAATTCAATATTTATATTTAGTCTAAGATATAATATGTTTAATAAAGAGTTGATTATAAATAACAAAAAAAATCGATAATATACCTCTTGTTCATCAGGATCCAGGATAGACTTAGTTTTTGTTTGAACCTAGAACAATATTATTACACATTAAATTAAAATATACTTTTCAAAAACATGTTTTTTGGATAGCAACCATAAGGTGCAGTTCCTATATAAAATTCTACCCCTGCTGTTTTTGATGCTTACAAGTGTACAAGCTGCAACAAGGTCTTGAATCTCTATTCCTGCATCGGCAAGTGCAACAGAAGCACAAATCAGTCCTGCTGAGAGTGCTACAAAGCAATGAAAAAAGCCAGTTAAAAATTAGGCAAATTAGTATGCAGAAATTAATATCAAATATAGCAGTTTTTAATGATTTAACATAAGATATCAATAAACTGGCAACATTGATTAACCTACCRCTTCCATCATTTTCTAAAACATTGATGAAGATATCAACTTGCGATTTTGGAAATTTTTCCTAAAAAAACAAACCCCTTTTTTCAGCTAACCTTCAATAGCAATTTAATTTCAGCACTGTACATACTTACAAGAAATACAGCAGTTTCCAGAGCTTCAACTACTAATTGTGCATTTCCTTTCTCTTCTGAATCCTGATCGAAGTTTTAACAACAAAAAAGAAAATTTATCTACAAATCAATCTACCATTTGTAGGAATTGAAATTGGATGCTTGCATAAACTCTCTAATATTATTATTATTATATTATATTATTGTATTATTGTATTTTCCTGCTTTTTCAARATGGCAGCCACGTCAAATTCCCTACTGTGGGGGCACTTAAAAAAGTTAATTCCCCTGGTGTCACCCCCCCTCCCCCAGACACACATTATACAAGATACACATACCTGGAGATGACCATGCCTTTGCTTACATGAAAAAGGTGCATACTTGAATTCACAAGTAAGAYGTCCCTGTAAATATATTGCAATATGAATAAGGCTTCTGAGATGCCATGTCACGTATGAATATGAATAGTAATCTGACTTTTTTTTTTTTGCATCTCAAATACCTTCATACTAAATTCCTGTCTTCTAGGTGCATCTCTTGGTCCATATCTAAAGTCTCTCGTCAAGGAAAAGCTTTTTGTGAGGGGGGTTCGATCCATCTCATTCAAATCAGTCTCTCAAAATATTCCAGTCGTACACAGCCAATCGAAAGTGAAGCTCATAGCCGAGCCCCTTAAACCCTCACCTGGCAATGCTTATGTTAACCTATCAGCCATTACATGTAGYAAACCTAGAATAATTCCCTCAATCCTGAAATATTTAAGAAGGATACACTGCACATATGATTTTGGTTTTTTCTGTTTCCAAGTAYGCTGATCCTTTTGCTTGACTGACGAGACCAGCCCTTAAAACTGAAGTTCATTTATAACAATTAATGATTGTGTACATAAAAATATAATGTACTTTGTACAATAAACATTAATCYCAACGCGTGCTCTAAATGCAGACTTAAATCTGCACCGAGTTGGCTAGAAAGCGTTTGTTGGCAATGTGGCTTCCTTCTATCGAAGTAAGAACCGTTTAGTTGGTAACTTTTTGAGTAGGCGAAGCCAAAAGACCACACTTTTAAAAGCTGTCGATGATGTTTAAGAAAAATTAGTTAATCAGTTTACATACTACAAGCTGGTACTTACACATTGGACGTAGTTCATTCACATGTCGACCATCCTTCCTAACACCATCCTTGTCAACCTAACAGTACAAACACAATGAGTTCATCGATTCCCTTCAAACTCTCTGATTGAATACTTTGGTTACCAGGGAATGTTTCACATCATTCTCTATCCTACAGATGACTGGTTGGCTGATTTCTGGCCCTGTAATTCTCCTCGTGTCGACAGGCGCCATTTTGATTTTCAMTGCTGATAGAGTTTCTCACCAGGCGTTCTTCGCTGTTACTCAGTCTTCTCTCGGTTTATTTTTCACTCTCGGTTTATTTTTTAATTTATTTTTCATATTAATTTTATATTTAATGCCATTTCTCCTAAAGTCAACATTGTGGACTAAGACTTCGCCTGCTTACTAATATTAAGGCGCTCTTTTTATTTCTGGAGTTCGTTTTTACCCAACCGCTCGATTAAGGAAGGTAGAGTGACTATAATATWAGGGTTGGCCATTACCCAGGGTACATTGTGCACTTGTCTTTCCAAAACATTAGCTGGCAAAATAAAGATGACTTGAKTTTGTTTCCGCTCTCAAGTCAGCGTGTTTTACCGGTCCCTTCAAACCAGACCACATGACTGATTCTGTTCCTTTAGTTGTATATTGAGTTAGCTCTAAGTTGAACTGTGAATGGAGGTAAGATCTCTGAGATATTAGACTGCATATTTCAAATACATGTACATAGGTTGAGGTCTTATTATGCATGTACACAGCCATGCAAGTTCAGCTCAGCTCGCTCYCTCCCATCCTAAACTAGCCGGTCATTGAACTTTTATTAAAGAATACTCAAGCTTGAACTGTACTTAAACTTAAGAAATTCAAAGTTGTCGAGGCGTTTTTGATAATTCACGATTTCTTGAATAATGTCACTTAATTTTACTTTCAGATAAGCAGCTTACAACTACATSAAACCAATTTTCGTATAACACCATCATGATAAGAACAAGTTAAATAGTACTTTATCTCCTTKGAGCTGAGCACAAATTATGGCAAAAAGGATCTGTCACTGGGGTCCTATTTTGGCCCTGTCCATTATAATTACTTTATTCTTGACTGGGTTGTATGGTATGACACTGATATATCCACCATGGTCTTCCCTTGGTAGTATGCTACAGCTATGTGTTTATTTGACGTGGTTATTCCTAATTCTGATGAACTTTTTGAAAGCTATATGGCTTGGTCCTGGTTATGTGCCTGCCCAGTGGATACCTGTAAGTACACAGAAAATTGCACTTGCTCTGGGACAGGGCATGTGAAATCCTGCTCTCTCCTCTCTGGAACGGGGTATCTATTTTTGCAATACCAGAACAGGGTATGGTTTTCAGCAATCTTGCTCTGGAACAGGGTATGAATTTCAGCGATTTTACCCTGGAACAGGGTCCAAGCAGAATTCAGAGGGCTCTGTGCAGGGGCACATGACATCCCTACAGGCAAGAGTACCCCTGGGCATTAATTAGACAGACAGACAGACAGACTGACAAATAAATAAATGTGCAAATGATGGTGCAAAGCTTCTATACACCCTGATCAGTAATGTAGTTGTTCATATTCTTATGAAATTTGCTGGATATCATAATGGATTTGATTTTATCTGTCTGGATTTAGGATCACGAGGAGGATACTCGATATTTGCAATATTGCCATGTGTGTGAAGGTTACAAGGCACCAAGAGCACACCACTGTAGTAAATGTAGGAGGTATTGATGATATAATTCACTTTCTTTATATGTAGTATGGTCACAGCCTAGTATTGAGGAAATTGCTGTCCAACAAAAATATGCATATATTTTTGCAAGCTGACATGTGTCAATCAACACTTGTTAAACTGTTGACTGATCATCAGTTGACACTTCACCAACACTGTAAATCTTATTTTTGTTTTGATTTCATGTTGCAAAGGTACTTTGAAAGCTTTATGACAGATGGCCAAAGATTGGCTGACTGTCGACCAATGATCAGGGAATAGTCTGCCATATGTTAATCCGTCAACATGTGTTTGCTGATCATAAAGTACATGATTACCAGTTTTTTAAACATCCTTTTTAGGTGTGCGATGAAGATGGATCATCATTGTCCATGGATTAATAATTGTGTTGGACACAAAAATATCAAGAGTTTCACCCTGTTTCTGTTCTTTGTKCCTCCTGGTTGTATTCATTGTGCTATCATCTTAGGATTCTGTATTTATTACCAAGTTTTTAAGGTATGAGTTATTCATATTAATCTGGCCATGGAAATCATTAGAATTTTCAACTGTGAATGGACCTTGATTGCACAGTGCCAAGTTTATTCCAATGAGAATAAAAAATATTTTTTCTTTGTTTATACACATGTAACTTCCTTCTGAAGTGGCAGTCTGAATGTGAGACTACATGGGAAATAAACTATTGATTTAACAGATCAAAAACAGTTTTCTGTGTTTGATACTCTGATCAAAACACGCGGGATATTGAGAGAACTTGAGAGGGGCRTAGGAAACCATGACGYGTAGCGGAATATYGTATTATTCGGATGTATTTATTAAGGATGTCGTGAGCGTGTTTTGATACCCTCATCAAACATGGTTTTCGACCATTTGTAGTATGCGTACTATCCCAATTATTTTATAAAACTCTTTCAACTTGTGCAATGTCCTAGTCTGAGGGGTTTTCATTAACCTGTGAAAGAAAGTACCAACAAAAGTGTACTACTTAGAAAGTATTAGTCTGATAAACACGATAGAAAACAAAATAATTAGAGAGTGAAGTAGTGCTAAATATGCTAAAGTGTATTTTATGGATTTATGAAAACCACTCTAATAATGAACTTTATAGTATGTTTATATTAATGATTATCAATGTATTTTTCATTTGGTGCGAAATGTGRTCATCCGGGTGAGTGTAGTCRTGAGAAAGACTGTTGTTGTTGGTGACTGACGTTTCGACAACCTGAGCTGAAGTTATCTTCAGAGTCCAATGAGAAAATGAGACACAGTCGATGGTATTTATACCTCAGGTTCAGTTGTAATTAGTCTGTATTGTTATGTAAAGACGTTTGGGTATCGTCACAAGTCACAGTATTTATTTTTCTATTTTCAGTTAACAGATCCAAKAGTATACAGATATGCCAGAGATGACACATTGTCATTTGGTATCTATCATCTAATCCTCTTTATGTTCTGTTTTGGAATGGCTATAGGAGTTACTATAGCAGTAGGAATATTATTATATTATCAGGTATCTATTTACAGCAAGTTTTTGATAATTTAACKTTTATTGGTCTTCCTGTGGAATTGTTCACCACAGGTAGTCCAATTAAACTCAAATCTATGATCCCCCCCCCAACTAATAAAGAAGTATTAGATCATATCCAAGTTGTTTTAAATCTTGTTATTGTTTTTAAGTCAAAAGGTATAAGGGAGAATCAGACAGCCATTGAATGCTGGATAGTAGAAAAGGTAAGCCTCAAGGGTACAGACATCTAGCCATGATATAATGTATGCTCCGATTGGCTGATGAAAAAAATAGATGGACTATGCATGTACAAGTGATTGTGAATACGCACACATACGGAAGTCAAAATCATTTTCAAACATTTCTTGATACCTCTCTTTTTTTTA
This sequence comes from Actinia tenebrosa, assembly GCF_009602425.1. The sequence continues at coordinate 201,105 of NW_022258903.1, read as the reverse complement.
GAACATACAAACTGTCTTTCAGTCCAAAGCATTTAAAAAATCATTTACGATTATTTTTTGTGGAAATTTTTTCTTTGCAACCTCCTATATGCATCCAGAACTGGATATATTACACACATTTTAAAAGCATTGACCATTTGAAATTCAGTGTGAAGTGTGATAGGGAATCCCCCACCTGCCAGCCTGTCAACCTAAAAAATTAATTTCTTAAAAAAAAAAAAGAATTTTACAGTAAATCATTAGAATATTAATTTTCTTTATTTTGATTGATCTTCAGGCTATGAAGAGAGCAAGACCAGAAGGGGAGGTATTTGTCTACCCTTACAACTTGGGCTGGAAAGAGAATTTTAAACAGGTACTTTAATGTCGTATACTTTTAATGGTATTGAAGAAATAGAAAACCTATAGGGGTTTGGGAGCAGGCCACACCAAAAAGTTTTAAACTGAGTCACTTTGAAATGTGATTTCTACTATTTTGAGGGGCATTTACRACATATTTATTACATTGGCTATTGATATTTGAAATATAAAGCAAGTTATTCAAAATATGGTGGACAGATTATATTGAGGAGAGAGGGGTTATAGTTTCCCAGTGAACCGCAACAATGTTATTCTGGCATTTATCTTGCTAAAGTTATATTTTATTTTCTAGGTAATATGGAATAGGAAGGATTATCTTGGTGATGGTATTACATGGCCTGTACGCAGTGGATGTCATCAATATACACTTACAGTAAGTTGACAGTACAAACCCAGTAATGACACGAGAGCCTTGCAAAAAAAAAGATTTTTTTGCAGTTGGAGTAGTAAGACAATCAAAGGTTCATTTTGCAGCATACACTAATGTTACTTGACAAATTACTCAGTTTCAGACATGCATCTGTATTCTCAGACCTTTCCCAAACTTTCTTGGGTGACCACAAAACATTGGCTCCAAGTCTGACAATGGACTTGATAAAATACTGTCCAACCTTAACTTGGAACCATTATTATTATTGTTATTATTATCAGCAGTAAACACGTTTGAATGCTAATTAGGTAAGCTAGATAGGGCGTAATTTCATAACCTACCAGCATGACAGGATTAATAATATATACAATCACTTAAAATCACTTATTATTATTATTATTATTATTATTATTATTATTATTGTGTATATGTTTAACAGGGCTCCTTTTGATAGCAGAGGTATTTTGCCACTGACTGGACTACCCTGTTGTTATTTTATTTAAGTTTAAATAAAGGTGTCTATCTATCTATCTATTATTATTACTATTATTATTATTATTTTGGGAAAGGTCTATAGAAATGGCTCAAGATATGTGAGTTTGTTTTACTAATAATGTGAAAAAATTGAATTTTTTAAAATTATTGTTGTATCTCCTAGGTAGAACAGCTATGGCAAAAGGAGTTGAAGAGGGAAAGAAGTGTAAGTATCGTCAGTAATTTTTTATGAGTCCTCTTGTTATAGTYCAGCTGACAAAGGCTGAACCATGGTTTTCAAAATGGGACAGGCTAGAAAAGARGTAGAGATGCTAAAATGAGATGATAATTGGTGGTCCTGATCCCACCCCCTTGCCCAAAATGTTCTCCTGGAACTGCTGCTGGACAAATTCCCTGCTAGCAGAGCCTATTTTCCTTTTGTTTCGGTGGAGTGAGAAAATAGACTCTGTCAATGTAGGAYGTTATACTTGTAGCACCTGCRTGGCCTAACTTAGCAACGCTGTCATGATTTTGACAGCCTCTCTTGTCAAACAACGTTTGGCRCCACGGTGTGTTACATTTGCTCATGCGCACTACATGTACCTGGTTAAAAAACCAGTTTTAAAACTGGTTCCGTTTGTCCGCAATCATGGACGGCAGTGTATCAAAGGAAATGCTCTACATCGGCAGAGTCTCCCTCCTCCCCGCCTAAAATAAGGGAGRGAAAGAGGAGAAACTCTGCTAGCAGGGAACTATGCAAACTATCCTTGTTGTAAAGACATAGAAGGTTAAGTGCAGTTCAAGTGCAGGAGACAAGAGAGGTTGACTTTGAGCAAGTCTATGCAGGTGGATAATACCTGCAATAATATATTAACTCATGAGTATATATGCTTCTTTCAGGTGCCGTATCATGTTATCAAGCCATATAATGGCAGTCTCTTGGCTTGGCGCCAGGGGTTATGCACATGTGTCTCAACTCCTTGGACAGACGAAGCTCGTATGAAGATTGACCTTAATGATGTTGTTATGGTAACAAGATGGAGAAAGTAAGTCTTAGGCTGCGTTCATAATTTATGGCAGAGGGGATGGGGGGGCAGGTGAAAATTTGAAATGTCCAGAATAATTCTTAACACCTCCCTTAAAGTCATGCAAAAAAATACGATCCCCTGCTAAGCAAGGCTTGTAGCTTCTTCCAAAAATTGTGCATCCCCCATTTTTCTGATAAAAATTTGTCCATCCCCCCTTTTTCCTACCAAAATTTTCCCGATCCCCCCTCAATTTCACCTGCACCCCCCTCTGCCATTCATTATAAACRCAGCCTTAGTGCAAAGGAAGCACACTTTAAATGAATGAAGTAATGAATGAATGAATGAATGATTCAACCAACCAATCAACCAAAAAATCAATCAATCAATCAAGAATGAATGAATGAATAAAGAATATAGTATATTGAGGCTTTCAGTTTGGATATTTTAATTATAGTGTTTCACAACAATGTAATTTCTGGGTTGTTTTTTTTTTTATTCATTGTTCCAGGTACTGGATGTATGGTGAGAAGAGAAATCRTCATACGAACAGTTAGTACAAACACAGAATCACCTATTTCTGCCAGTAGAACTGGTCTGTGAACATGATTATAATATTTAGGTTACTTCTTTTTATCTTACAGGCATCAAAGCTGATCTTCAATCAGTTAAAGGGTGGTTTCCTCGTCATTGTGTAACCAGAGAGACAGAGTTCCAGAATGACGTACAATGGAATGAAAAGAAGGCTGATTAAAGGAGAACTCTCTTTTTAGTAACAGAAAGTACAGTAGTTAGGGTCCTGTTCAAATGATGAGATGATCAAGAGACAAATTGCACTGGGCCATATTCATTGGGTCTCTCTCACCAGCCCATTTTCACTGATGACTTATTACAAGACCACCAGAGCACTCTCAGATGGGGCCATTATTATAAAAGGGCTCTCATTGGACCAACTGTCTGCACCACCCTATATGCTATGGGGCCATTTTTAATGTGGGACTTTTAAATTGGACCATTGACATAAGACAGCTCTCACTGAACGAACAATACTGGTTTTGTTGCCATCTGCTTTGRACCATTATAGATGTGGGCAATCTCAGATTGGGCCATTAGCATTAGTAGGTGCTCGCTGGACCATTATCAGTAGTGCCCCCATCATTGGGCCAGGGTTCTCTTGAGATGAGTCTGCAAAGAGTTTTTGTAGTGTCGTCRAAGCTCTAGAAAGCTTTTGTAGCAGAAGATATGCCACATATATATTTAAAACATTAAAATTCAAAGGAAACACCACTCAGAACGCACTATTTAGTTGTAAAAATAGAATAAAATTTTAAATAAATTTTGATTTTTTTACATAGATTATTTTCAGATGGACTYATATTGCACATTAACATTTTGTTGTATGTAATATTCTTCGATTGCACGCTGAGTCATCGCGGCCATGTTGGTGCCATTTAACAAAAGATTTCTCATTAGCATCCATTGTGAACGGCACCACAATGGCCGCCATGTTTTTGTCTTTTGACTCTCTTAGAAATGCTTGCAGTCCATCAATAGAGGAAATAGGTCGTCTCTGCAGTTCTCTGGCAGGAAAAGTTGAAGAAAAGTTGAAATCAATGCGCCCTTCTTGTCCACCTACCGTTTACATATAAATGGTAAACAGGAATAGAGGTAATAAGCACCCTCAACCGCCTGGATAGTAATTGTCTGGCCTCGCTTCGACATTCTGTCTGTCCGCAGTTGTGGATTCCGAAGTGGTGTCGATCCCGGAATCAAAAGGGAAATCCCCCCCTGTATCTTTGATTACGTGTCGTAGTGAAGAACCTGCTTCGCATTTTTGACAGTTCCTGCTTGATAAGTAGTTAGTTTACCACAATATTTTCCGTTAATTTTGATGTCAAACATGGAGCCATCTTATCTCCTTGATTATCCTATTGGCATACTTTTTCATTATCGAGACATAGCAATACGTTCATAGAATAATGGTTTTAAAGAGCTTATCTTCGGTAAAGAGGTATGAAGACGTGTCGTTCCGATTGGCCCTGCTCAGCGTCGCGCTCTAGCAAGGATTAATTTTTACCACGAAAAAGAAGCCCATATCTGATTCAAAGGTATTTGTCAGGCATTTCATGCTGTTTTCTGTTCCAGGCTCGTACGGAATTTTCACGAACGTTCTTGATCCTTACTTGATCATTGTCTGGGCTGGAAATAAGGAAGACGTCTTTTTATATTGTCTTATCTTCCTTATCCGCTTACCCACCCCACCTTCCGTCCTCCCACATAGTTTAGGGAGTGCTGTGTTCAGTGAATCGGTACTATGGTTTTGTCATGCTTGTGGCCCTCCCCTGCCTTCAGAGGATGCACGAGTCTGAACCAAAGATAAATAAAAGACGAATTGCACCGCTATAAAAGTACAAACTTTCTGTAGACGGCGACACTACAATCTTATTAGTCTTTTCCTTTACGCAAACGTTTGTAAACTAGTAAAGTTTATGAAAAGATATTATCAGTATAAACTTGTCAGTTTTACCCCGAACCGACGTGGCGGGAAAACGGAAAATAGAAGCCGTTTTTCATCCGCTGGTTACTTAATTAATTTATTTCTATAATACCTTATATTAAGCCATTGATTTTAGATACTTTTTAACTATAGATTTTCCATAGTTTTTCAGGAGCGCAGGAAAAAAAACTCAGTTTGGCGCAAACAAATTATTCAGTTGAATATCGGTAGCCGTTAGCGGAAAAATTATGTATTTAAAAGCCTGTCGATGTATATCTTGGCATTAATTTTTACAACAGGAAATTTCAAAACGGAAAAATTAAACGGAATGAAAAATAATATACTGAGATGAAGAGGTGATCCATATATCCGCTATTTTTGAGAGCTATTCTTATGGCGGGAAGCTTTACCTCCCACGTGATCACATCAGCATTGGACTGAGGCGAGCACATGACAAATACTTCTTCGCCAAACAGAACAGTACACAAAGCAACCTTGATTTTTCAAGTTATAATTCGAAATTTGCGCTTTCTTTTGAACTAAAAACCAGGCTGGGTCATACCTCGATGGTGTAGTTGCTACAGGGAATAGCGTCGGGCTGATTTTATTAAGGGTAAGTCTTCAAAAAACGTAAAATATTCGGCTTTGTCGTGTTGGATTTTTGACAAGGGCGCACTGTTTGTCAACCCTGAAGATTATTGTTTACACAGTAAAAAAATCTTCCAGACACTAACTACAAAATTGGTACTGTATTATATCATATACATAGACTCTAAAGACTGTACTTAGGTTTTTAGTTTAGTCGAGTAGTTTGATAGGAATATTTTTAATCGTACGTCGTAGAGGTGTAGTGGTTTAATCACTCTTCGCTGGACGTGAAAATAAAAGCTTTCATTTCTGAGCTAAAATCAATATTTACTTCGTTTTTGTTCCAAAAAAGAATGATCTGGGGTTGCATTTGATAGAGGAATCTCGATTTACTGAGAATAGTTATTCATTGTTGATGAAAGACGTGATTATGAACCAGGGTGGTGGATTAARAAGGAAGGAAGGACTGAAGGAAACGTGTCCAATGGGTGCGATATTTTTACCTTTAATTTCCTCGAAATATAAATATTCATTGATGAAAAACTAGAAGATTGTTSTGATTTAAAAAGGAGGTGAAAACTGAGCGAAAACACACATAGATTTWTATATTTATCAAGGCTCGCACCGAAGAGAAAGGTTTTACGTAAATATGTACTCAAGTCTAGATCTGTTTGTTTTAGTGTAGGTTTTACTCTATATYGAACCACAGGACGCTTTATACGAYATGACACACTCAGACTTCTCAGTATTTTTCTCTAATCACACCACTCATTGAACGATTTTAGTGATGTTTTTCTTTTCATTCGTGACTACAATGCATTCAGATGGTTTAATTCACAAAAGTGGCTTCATTCTGTGTAGATACAGTGTGTTGATCCCGCACGAGTAACCTAACTCTCTAAAATATCCGCATATATCAATTAATTTGTTACTTTGGTTTCAAGGCACTTGATTTCTCCTATTAGATCGTATCTAAGGTTTCATATTGGCTCCTGTTAAAGATTATTTCAACAGATATCCGTCATCAGAAACCTTGTTGTCCAACTAATGATGATAACAAACATTTTTAATTATTAACGGCTATATATACASTTTATATATTGATATATACATATTTATCTATACAATGAAATACTATATAACTAGCTTGAGAACCTAGTATAATTAGTATTCAGAGATTTTTTAAGAACTTCCTTGAATGTTTTTTATTTTTTATTTTATTAACACTCCTATTTCGAGTTTCCCCCTTTGCTTAGTCTAGCCTCAATTGTGTACAAATGTGTTCTTTTCTTTTATTAAGGACTAGTGTATAGTAAGGAATGTACATACTACGGAACAATACGATTTGGTTGAATAGCTGATTATTATAACACACAACCGAGATTAAGGCTAAGCAAAGAAAACTTGAAACTGGAGTATTAATATATTTGTTGTATAAGTAAAAGTTTCGTATAATTTATGCTCTACTGGTAAACTAAAGTAATGTATTTGAGTATGCACTTGAAAGGTATGATTGACATGATGGTTAAGGGCTCTTATAAACTCGTATATKTGCATATACACACATCCATGCATTTTGGTGTATTATGGAATTGTATGGTATATTTAATGTTGGTTTTTGAAACTCTATGTTGGCAAAATCCATAATAAATGAGTGTGATATTGGAAKGTTTAATTCTTGTGGTCATGGCGTTTGTTTCTTAATTGTTGGTCAATTTATGTCTTAAAGATATTCAGCAATTGAATCYTAAAGTATTAGTGACTCAGTGTAACCACTGATCTAATACTTGTGTGTGATAAAAACTGAAAAAAAAACTGAAAATGTTCCTGAATAATTATTCCTCCCTGTAATATAACATTAATTTTTGATTTTATTTAGAAAGAGTTTGTTCATTTATAAAGATGAATTTTAGAGTACGAAAACTAAAAGCATGCAACCTAAGTAGTGCCAAATAGTCAGTTCTATATTATTCTATTGTTTGCTATCCTTTAATATTATTAATGCTAAATAGTGCAATCTATTGCACACTTTTAGTGCTTTTACTATATATTTGGAATAATATAATAAAGGCTGGACTGAATTTTTTTTCATTTTTAAACACCATATTTATTTATATTAAGTTGCCTATATTTTTGTGAATAACAGGAATGGTTTATGGGATTACTAATGAAGATAGCAGCCCTGCAATAAACAGTTCTCATGAAAGGCTTCAATCATTGGATAACGACARAGCCTTGCAAGAGGATAACCATGCCGATCCCTTGAAACTAAAGACCATGGCAGGTGTGGCTGGTCAGTTTGACGACTGTGATGACACCCCACGAGAAGTGGACCTGTTAATGGAGGAACATGTCGAAGATCTTCTTGATGCTGTAGAATGCTTGAGAGGGAAAGTTGAACAGCTTCAGATTCAATGTGAGAAACTCTCTTTTGAAAAGGGCTGCCTTGAAGAACGCTTGATTCTACAGGAAACCAATTCTCTAGAAAAAGCTCGGGATTATGAACAGGAAATCAGCGAGTTGAGAAAAGTGAATTTACAGTTGATGGCTGATGTGAAAATTCATGAAGGTACACCCATGTCAAATAATATTAGGGAACCAAGGGTGGTGTACATGTAGTCTAATTTGATCTATCAGTAGCCTTATCAAGAGGGTTGCAAAACCTGTTAGGCCGTCAACCATGGAGTGGTAAATCCAACTAGATTTAGATTCAGTGCATTTCCTTTCTCAGGTTAGATTACTGGATATATGTTCTTTTACCTTTTAAAAACCAAGAGTATTACACTTCTACATTGTAACATKAAATAGATTAAGATTTCATATTAAATACAGTCTTTGATCTTTTTTTTTCTTTTTCTGGATAAAAAATATTACTGTAGGCACAAAARCAATACCATCATGGGTCACAACAAGCCTTGATGCAGAGAAGGCATTGGAAGACAAGGCACAAGCTGAGAGACAAGTGGGTAGCTCTTTACATCAATTTAATTTCTTAAGCTATTTCAATATTGTATGATAAATACATTGTGTGGTTATAATTAGGGTATTAGCCAGTATGTTTACAGTTAACATGTACCAACATTYTATTTACTGTACCCATTAGTAAGTGAAGTTATTACCAGTTGTCAATTGTCTGTTGAGAATTGGCCGACTCTTGGCTGATCGTCAGTCAAGGCTTAACCCAAACCTCACTGACAGGTGAAATTTGGGTTAACGATGCTCACTTTTAACTTCATATTGCAAAGCCAGAACAGTCTATGAAAGATAATACTCTTATTAGTACCCCTTACAGGGTCATCGTCTTATAACATTTTTTYCTGATCAGGTCAAAACACTACAGATTACTCTCATGGAAAAAGACAAACAAATCTCCAGCCTGGAGTGGCAATTAATGGATGCTGAATCTACAGTATCATCTATACAAGCAGAAAGAGATCAGCTTGCAGTTGAGATGGACTGYATGCTGGCGCATGAAGAGGAAGACCTTGCAAATTACAGGGGCACATCACCTGACAGCAGAGCTGTCTTCTCAGATGATGAATATTACCAACCCAGTCCCAATACACACAGTAAACACGCAAGACGTCACTTGAGTGACCTCACCAAGAGAGAAGATTCTTAYATTGACGATCTCACAGGATTTGTTCAAAAAGGAAAACATGCTTCGGCATTGTCAAATAATGATGTGCCGTCAGCTACAGAGGCACAGTTTTTAGGTGGACTCAAAAGGACAACAAATTTTAACAACATTAATGATGTGGATGAGTTTGCAGATTTTCATCAGGACGAAGGGGTAGGGGACTCCAGTTCCATTGACTTCACAGCTTCTTTTCCTCCGTCAAAAACAAAATCTTTAGTAGATTCTAGYTGGCATAGTTTTGGGAGTGATTCAGACTGTACAGCAACGTCGTCAAAAATCAACACAAGCTTGAAAAATAATTTCGATGACTCCAATGCCTGGGCACTATCAGATTCAAAATACCAGAATGAAGAAGGTTGTTTTGATGATGCAGGGGAAGATGGATGGGTCTTGGATGCAGATCCCCCACTTCCAGGAGGACTTGGGAATTATAAAAATGAGTCTTGCCGGAGCTCATCGTCTGCTTACTTTAGTGACAATTCTACAAATGAAGTGAGTCATGATCCTTGGGCTTTTGCTCCTGACAGCATCATYRATGTYTCTACAGGTATTTAGACACTACATRTTTATTATATWGATATTAGCAGGGCTAGAAATGAYGGCTGGTGATTCCCCAGTCATGATGACTGGTAAATTAGTTATCAGTCATAGCTCTGGCTCAACATTAGACTGAAGGCATTTAACTTGTGAAACAAAAAATACTAGTCAACGAGTAATAGTCAAATAGACACAGAAGAAAACAATGGAATTAGGGTCATTTAAAGTGTGTTAGTTTAGTACGTATTTCACTGGTTAAGGAGGCTCGAAATGGTTTTTCTTGACCTCGCGTGCGCTCTATAAATTTTCAATATTCAAACTGAAAAAAATCAAAAACTCTGTGGTGAAATTTCTTCAAATTTTGCATATGGCTTTAGTTTATGTTTTTGAAAACTTGAGGAAAAATTTAAAAAATTCTGTAAGAGGGAACTATTCCAAACGAATTTTATTGATTTTTACGAAATTCCTATTACATGTACAGATTTTTTTCTTTTTTTGCCAAAAAGAAGATTACGATACAAACTTTAAATATTCCGCTTTTTAAAAAAATTCACCAGTTTCTGAGTTATGATTTTTTAAATGAGCATTTTTGATGGCATACCAAGGGTTCTGWGGTTGTCATAGCAACGTCTGACGTCATTTTTTCATGTTCATTGTGATCTTTGGTTTATAGTCTTTTGCATTCCGGGTTTACTTGCTGTCATATTATAGCAATATTAACYTTTTTTTAGTTCATAATTGTAAGTGTWTGTGAAGGCACAAAACACTTTCCARCCTCCKTAAATGTCTTCACTCTACTGGTGAAAATGACTGGCAAGSCAAYGATTWGTCCTGRCAAGGCCAGRCATTGTCAGAGATKAMCYCCATTATTTTTAGCCCTGATTAGRTAATTTTAGATAAATRGTWGGAGTWAATGTTAKGARGTGCTGTAAGAATAATGGAATAAGCCTGAAGYGAGATGACGTTTTACCCCCRTCTCTAGACCATAATCCTTTTCACACTGCTTTTGTTCTTTAATTAYGACTATTGTTCCTGTATTCTCTAAGGAATCAAAAATTTTAATATGAAAGAATTTTAAAARCTATTATGGTATAGAGTCGGGGGTAAAACGTCATCTCACTTCAGGCTTATTGGAAAATGTTGTTTGTGGTTGTTATATTASTAAAAGAAAGGTTTACAGYGTACAGTACTTACTGAAAAATGTTTGTATTTYATGYTTTAGGTGAAGAATTGAAGTCATCTCTTCAAGAAAACAAACAAMTATCAAAAAAAGAAAAACCCTCACAGCAAGAGAAAGAAATTATAACTCCGATAAATCTGAATAAAAACTCATGCATTCATCCTGATGAAATTAAAGCAGCATTTTCTGAGATTAGCTTTGAACGATCATCCTCTGTCAGAAGTGATGGTGCAGTTGATTCACTTTCTAAGGAGTCTCCGAATCACCAGCGTATTAACAGTGAGCCAGCAGCACCATTGGAACGAAGAAAATCTTCTGGTGATCATGAAGTGGAGCGAAGAAAATCATCTGGTGATGGTCACCAAGGGCTGGTTAAATTAGAAGCATATCAGAAGTGGAGAATCAGTGGAAGGAAAGGCCAACCACCTGCAAAGCTGAAGATCTCACAGTAAGTTCAGCTTTTGATTCTTTGTTTTATAACCATTATTTCATTTTATACTACAATCTTGGACAAAACTGTTTTAAAATCTAAAAATCTATTAAGCTTTTGCTGTTTTATTCACAACRTGAGACTGTCACAACAGAGCTAGGCTCCAACTGAGYGAAAGCCCAAGATCGAATTAGAATTCTTGATTTTTGAGGAGGGAGGAAAACCGGGAAGAAACCCTCAAAGCACAAGAGAGAACCAACAAACAATTTACTCTACTCACATACAACACTGAAACCGGCAGGACTCGAACTGTGGCTGCGTTGGCTGGGTTTTTCTTTAGATTCTCTGCTGTTTYCTCCYTCTGCAAAAATCTAATTCTAAATATCCAATTCACATTTCAGTAGATGAAGAGCCACTCTGTGGAAATGCCATTGCTAAATCCTATCAATTTTTTTCACATAGCTTACCAACTGTAAACCACACTTATCCATGAATAAATCTGACTTTTGTGTAAATAAACTATTTATTTGTAAGAGAAAAAACTGAATAATACTAACCATTCATTTAAAAAATTTTACTTTTCAGGTGCTGAAAATATAAGTTGTGCATGCTGCTGTATATAGTACAAGCATTATTGGCAGCTACTCCTGGAAATACAACAGACAAGCCATCCAGATATCCTTCAACTTTCCTTTTTTTTTCTGCCGTAAGAATATTTTGCCCTCTGGTTTTACAGTAGATAAATCTTTACATTTGCATAGGCTAGAGATAGGTCAACTACACCTTACCTTGTCGATGAGCAATCACTTAAAATTACTGATCCAACCACTAGTGTGGATACTAAATGAAAATGCACTTCTTCCTTTCTAATTTACATTACAGCTTTTTTCAATGCATATGCTAGTTCTCACTGAATAGGACTAAAAACAAAATTAGCCATTATGTGGTATAAATTTTATTGGATTGTGTTATGATCACCGAAAAGTTTGTACATTGTTCTCGGATTTCAGTGCAAGTGTGATGAGTAAATGGGGAAGTTAGACTGCTGTCAATCAAATCTAACATTCCCCTGTACCTTCCCATGGTTCCCATTTACTTCATATTTTACACAGCTTAGCATTTTCTGTGATTGACATTAGCAGCTGTTTCCCATTTACCTGTYGCAACATTGTCTTGTTTAGCAAGTGGCAATGGGTTTAATTTTCTGAGGGAGAAGTTAGGGTGCTCCAACAATGCAGTAGCATGCGTTGTCATCACGAAGTCTTAATTTTGTCAGGGGTGGGGGGGGGGGTGTGAATAGGGGTGTATAACCCAAAGCCGTAGATCCACACACAAAAAATTTGCAAATTCGATCCGCAAACATTTTGACAGTTGCTTTGCCTGTCTCAGCTGACAAAAACAAACATAAAACATTTCTGAAGAGAGCATACCGTGTACACACAGACCTGCAATCCTAACTCTACAACGAGCAGAAACTGAAATGCAGACCAAAAAATGTAAAGTTGCAAAATCCAAAGATCCGTAGACCTATCTATTCACCCCTTCTAACAATGTTTATGAGGTGAAATAGAACTGAACATTAATTTTTRTACTGTTATGGATTCATAGCCTTATTGAGTCACACACATAGCCAGCCCTGGTGTAGCCTGTGTAGCAGCCCAAATAGA
>NW_022258903.1:163848-177325 GCF_009602425.1 Actinia tenebrosa | reverse complement strand
TGGATTTTTATCCTATATTTCGTTTACCCCTTAAAACTTAGTATGGGCATTTTACTATTAACTTCATAAATTCATAAGCTACACTTTATATTTTATTTGTGTGGTTTTATTGGTTAAGAATACAAAAAGCAAAACTCATAATCTGATATTATTTTACATTAATCTCTGTAAAAAGATATTCACTCAAAGCAACAAATACCATTGACATTTTTGGACCTATGTCGCAGAATTATCTATTGATCTTCAACTCACGTCTCTATTTTCTGTATTCATAACATTTTTTCCCCTTTTTTTAACAGTATGCTTTGCTAACCTTAAATGCATTTTTGCCGTGTCTACAATATTCCATAACTAAGACATTATGATCAAAAGCATTTGATTTAATTTCTAGAGAAATTCCTATTTACTGCCTTCATTTTTATATTGAAGATTACTAGTAATTTTTGCGATCCTAGGAACAGTGAGCAAACGTCAAATCGCTAAATACGATATTTAAATGAAACGTACTCTCTCAGGATTAAAACACCAACTATTTAATTTTTCGATTCAGTGAAAACCTGGTCTCAAAATAAAACCATACTCTCGACACCGATGAGATGAGGTCAACCACAGTTCGAAGCCTTTCAGTCGGTAAAAATATATATATTTATGTCATTGCACATATAGATAATCGTAAATAAATCTGAAAACAATTAAGCAAAAGAGTATATGAGCTAGGGCGAGTGTTAGTTTATTAATTTTGTAATTTTAAAGATTAAAAAATYCTTGAAAAAAAATCAGGGAATTCACTTGTTTTGAGCGAAGGGCGAAACTGAAGAATGAATTTTTAAACTGAAAAAATAGTTACGAAAAAGGGCGGATGTATTGAAAAGTCTTTATTTCACGTTTCTATTGTTTTTTTTTTGCTACAAGTTCAATAATATTGGGAATGTTTCTGGGGTTGAAAACCTTTTCAAAAAGCTTGCATGAATTAGGGATGAGGAAATGAGTGGAAGTGGAAGGGTTTTTCTTYTGATGCAGCTGTCAATACGAGGTAAAATATCGACTACACGAAATTTGAATTTGAAGAAGTTTGTTTACGAGAAAAATATTCATGTTTGAGAAATATTAGGCATAAAAAACTGCCATTTTAGGGAATGCAGTTTAAATAGGTCGAAGTATATAAAAAAGAGTTTTATTTTATGAAGAGGAAATTCGATTATTAGTTTCAGACGTTGTATTATGTATATCACAGTCCAGCAAAATGCAAATGAAGAAGAATCTTAGACGCAGTTCAAACTCCGTCCAAATATTTTAAAAAAACATTCTCTCTATGGATGGTGTTTTCTTTATTGATTTCAAAAATCTTTGTCTGCGTATTTTTTCGAGGCCGTCTGAAGATGATGCTTTAGAACTCGAATCAAATCCGTCTGAATGAACTATATCAACATTCCAAAATTCGATCGGAGGCAAAAATGCATATATTTACACAAGATTACCATCGAAAAATCTAAAATCCCTTCCCTTAACGTAATGTTTAATTGACAATTTAAAAGACTTGAATAGGATATTTTCTGTGCCCAGCGAAGCGAAGTTTTACTCCTTATGATTTCAATAATAATATCGCTCATCGTGCTCTGAAGAATGAGAATCTCTCTTATTCAAAACCGTGTCACGTCACCAGTGAATTATTGAAGTTTTTTTTTAGGAATAAGACTCTGTAAAACGAGAAAAATTACCTGATCTTCGTCAAAAAGTTCTTTGACATTAGGGTTTCCTGAAGCAGTGCTTCCATCTTCTTTAGTATTAGTATTGAATTTTTGTTCCGTTTTCCGCTCTTCAGAATCTAAACCAAACCGACTCCAATCCACAGCTGTTTTATCTTTGCTCTCCGCCATCCTTGTCCTCGTGGATTTCTCAGATCACAAGGGGATATCAAGCGATACGRCCAAGCGATGGGATTCCATTAAAGAAATCCTAGTAAAAACAAAGAACTTTTACTAAGTAATGATTCCGTGCGGAGAAATCGTTCACAACGATGTACTAGTAGCAGCTTGATCATAATATCATGCTTCACGCATGATCGAGCTTACATTGTACATTGTTAATTGTCAGCCAATCAACGGTAACACTTACGTAACGACCAAACAAGCCTACGGGATCGTTCGGGATTTAGAAGACAAAACAACTTACGCTGTATTTAAAGAGTGATGTAACCCCAGTCATTTAACTATTGTATTYAAATATATATTTGTCCTTTATTATATTTTTGTAGCTAGAGAAACGTTATGATAACATTTGGACGTGAAATTCAAGGCAAATACTCGCCCGCCAAAAATAGTCGTTTTTATGATTTTATATGTTACGAGTCAAGCAGTGTAATTTTCCCGCCATATCTCGCGCTATTAGGTTACGATAGCATAAGCGCGCATATAGCCTAAGGAAAGGAAATTAAGAGACAATGCACGTTTTTAGTTAGTACAAATAGATAGATAGACAATTAGTAAGAAAACATCATCTTTATCTTTGATAACATTGTTAATGAATAGTTTTATTTGACGTGTGACAGTATTTTTCTCCCCCGCTACTACCAAAACGAAGGGCAGAAAAAGACCTCTATTAGCAGGATACAGGGATTCGTGRTCGTGATAGTGAGGTCGCGTCGCGCGTTTGACTATAATTCCACACAAAATCGTTTCACATGTTGAAAATCACTATTTCAGTGGTATCCTATGCATGATTCTAATKATGAGTGAGGTCAGTGGATTGATCACATTGGGGGTTGATGGGCCATGAAAATGTGAGTGTCTGTTATCTCTCGCCCCATGTAAGGGAATCCGGACTTATGGTGGATTCCGGATTCCAAGCGCTGGATTCCGGATTCCGAGACTCTGGRTTACGGATTCCAAGGGTCTGGATTCCGGATTCCAAAACTTTTGTATTACGGATTCCGGATTCCGTATCGTTAATTTTCAGATACTTTCTCTGAAAATTATATTTGATATACTTGCCAGTATAAGTAGAATCGTCTATCAATTAAATCAGCATCTGATGACAGATATTCTTGGTCGAGATAGTACACAATGGGGGAGGGGCTACATCGGTTCAGTCTAGGTCGAGGCGATAGCATTTGAGTGTATACTTTGAATTTCAAAGTAGCGGATTCCGGATTCCAAAGCCTAAAATTTCGTGGATTCCGGATTCCCTTACATGGGGCGAATCTATCTCGACTCTGCCTTAAAAGAGCCTTTAATATTTGCGCGCGTTATTCAAAATAAACGGCGTCGTCCCACACGGAAAAGAGCGACCACTAGAGCCTACCTATCTGAGATAACATCGATATATCAGGTCTGCTGGTCATAGCATGGGGTTAATAATCTAAGGCCTAGGGGCCGACTAACCTCTCCCTAAGGTTTTTGCCGAGCTTCCTGACCAGGCTGTAATTCCTCTCGGGGATAGCGGTGTCGGGGTAGAAATCTCTGGCATAGCCGTAAATGCTTCGTGYTGCCATACGACGCTTCAGCATTCAAGGTCTGGGAGTATGGTCTCCGGTTATTTTTGATAAGCAATTAAAAAATAATCCCCAAAACCAATCTTTTTAGCAGACAGATCATTTGAAATAGAAAGGACCAGAAAGACTATTAACTCTGGGACCAGAGGAATCCTAAGTCAATTTTCGACAGCAAATACTTGTTCCAGTCTTTGACAAGAAAAGTCGACATGTTTAAAGGCCCTGTTACACGTTAAAAAAATTTAGCTGAAACTTGCTTGCAACGATATTGCGAGACAAGTTTCACGGGGATGTTACACGGGCCGGSGCAATTTAGGCTTTGTGAAACTTTCGTCGCGAGAAAGTTTCACGAAAAGTAGAACCGCTTTCTACTCGTGCAACCGAAACTTGTGTCGGGAACAAGTTTCAGAACGAAATTGCGCGGTATAACAACCCCGTGAAACTTGTCTCGCAAAGCCATGGCAAACAAGTTTCAGCTAGAATTTTCAACGTGTAACAGGGTCTTAAGAAACTAAAGTCGACGTCTACTGTACTAAACGTTAACTAGTTCTCTTCATAGCCTATACTCCATGGCCATGATTATCTCATGATTATAAGATAACTTTTATAAATCTCGCGTTTTGATTGGTTGGGAGTTCCTGTGGATTTGGCGGGAACCTTTCGAGCCAAGACGCGCGTGCTCTCCTCCTCCCTACCATGTGACTACACTCGCTTCTATTACATATACTCAGTGTACTAAAAATGAGTTTATTCGTCTTCATATTTTCCCATCGATCCTTTACATTCCTAATAATAAATAGTAGTTTTTTAATATTTCTTATTGCTTTCCCTGTGAACGATTTGTCGAAGCTAGCGCAACTTTGGAGCCTGTTGTTTTGCCGATGACATTGCAGATGAATTGGCCAGCTTCTATTAGTTTGCGCAAGTCCACACCCTGCAAMGAGCAATAAGAAAATAATGATAGAAATTATAGCAACATTGAGGACACTTGAGTCGGCAAGTGCTTTATTTGTAATGGAGTAAGTTTGGCGACACTTTCAGTCACTGAATTATTTTGCAAGTTAGGGGTAGACCCCTTGCATGTGCGCATGTGGAATTTCGTTCTCATGAGAATCTATAGGAAAGCTATTGTTATGTCCTCAAAATTGAGCTCGTTTCCAGAATTCCTTATCTCGTATTGTGCATGTTCATCTATGTTCATCTAAGTTATGAACTTCTGATAGTGATCAGTGTTTGACCTGACCATTTGTAGTCTCCCCCACAGCCGCTTTCAGTGTCGTCACGTAACGCTCCTCCCCTGAGTAGCAAGCGTTGCGTGACGACACTGAAAGCGGCTTTGGGGAAGACTAGACCATTTGGTGCAGATAATGAGATTCAAAGACTTTAATCAAAATGTCTCAAATCTCTGGCTCGTTCTCTTTTCTCGTTCAAACCGTATCTTTTCTAATGACTGTCAGTAAAATAGAGCACCAATAAAGCAAGATGKGCAGGGACAAAGGATAAAGGCTAGAAGAGCAAGAAAAATAAAGCACCAATGAAACAAGATGTGCAGGGTCAAAGGACAAAGGCTAGAAGGGCAAGAAAGACAGTTGGGAGGAGATTTCCAAGCTACAAACAGGAAGACATGCAGTCACTCCTATGTCGGTATAAATACTCACAGTATTAAATCCCATTCCATGTAACATGTACACCACATCTTCCGTTGCTACGTTACCAGAAGYACCCACCGCGTAGGGACACCCACCTAAACCACTGACCGAAGCGTCTACTGTCCGGACACCCACCTACATAACGAGAAATAGATCTTCAGCCCACTATTGATAGAAGGAATGACTAAGAGTAATGGAAGTAGACAAGGGGTGGGTACCTTTGACCTCTTCTTTTCCAATGGATGTGGAACTCGTTTTTGGGGAGGGGAGGGGTGGGGGGGGGGGGGTCAATTTGTCACGCAGAGTGAAAAATATGAAGATAACGTTGTCCGTCACCCGTTACCTGTACAGATGTCAATATGTTTGCTATGGCTTGGCCGTATGTATCATGGCAATGAATTGCTAAGTTTTGAACAGGAACATCTTTCATGACAGCCTCAAGCATATATCCTATAGAACCTGAAACATCATGTAATATACTCTGTGGTTAAGAAAATCCAGCAATTATCTGTGCAATGCAATAGATTATTTTGAAGGCTAAAATACAGTAAAGTGCATTGTTTTCGTTTCGCGTTTCGTCGTTCAAGTAGGCTCACGCGAAGGTTGCAAAAWCCTATTTCACACGCGCAAAATATCATTGCAATATGTCTCGCGAGTTTCGCAATCATTTGCAGGAAGCCTGAAGATTTTCGAGCAGCAAAAAATTTGAAGACCTAACTATTGTGCAAGCGTATTGTTACAAGCATGAAATTGCAACAATGTTTTGCGAAACCAATTGCAAGAGAAATATATTTCAAAACATTTCCTTCAACGACACACGTAGTTTAATGCAATTTGTACTCGTACAAAAACGTCCGTCGGCTGAAAACCTGAAGGCCACTCGCCCTAAGATATGTTGACAAGTTTACAKGATGAAATTTCCGTAGTGCGCACCGTACTATTGCAGAAGAAGATCCAGAAACATTTCATGCGTGAAACAGATGTAGACTTTTAGAAATACCTGGTGCTCCAACGCCTATCGTATCTCCGAGAGAAATCTCATAGCAACCCATATCAAACATCGTACGAGACACCTTTAATAGAGAACAAATAATGGGCGTTCAGTTGTTGTTGTTGTCAGTGTATTACTCAAAGTAGGGAAAGTCACATCGTACATTACCTCCCCACACACCCCACCCCCTAAAGTATACTAACCTCTGCAACAGCTTTTGGACTGACAGAACCTTCATATGGACAACCGACAACACATGATACATATCTRTGAAAAAATACAAGATTAAATTAATTGGTAATTCCTGTCTGTCCGTCCGTCCGTCTGTCTTGTTCATCCAGCTTCCGCCTTTCGTCCTTTATTCCTTCCTTCCCTTCAGTCCTTCCTAAGATACTCACCCTCTAACACGAACACCTTTCTTTTTTGCTGCCTCACATACTGCTTCAAACCTCTGAAGGCTTTCTTTTATAGAACAGTTGATGTTTTTTCTAAAAAAGTCACAGGAATTGTTATGAGAAAGACTTTGCAAAGACAAGACTTTACAGAGACAAAGGTTTTTCTCAAGCTTTCATGTTCACTTGAATGTACCTGCTAAAGGATTCAGATGCAGCACCAAAAATGGCCACTTCCTCAGCCCCTGCTTCAAGCTGAAACAGAAAAATCATTTTGAATTTTATCAAACCATCTTGAATAAAAACTAAGGGAATGGCTAACTTACTCATTCAATATTGGAATTTAGAGCTTAATTAAGTATTGTGGTGGGAGGAAAACTTGAAAAACCCAGAGAAAAACTCTCAAATCAAAGGAGAGACTTAACAAACTCTACTCACATGTGATGCTGAGTCCAGGAATAAAACCCAAGACCCCAGAGGTGTGAGGCGAGTGTACTACCACTAAGCCATCTAAAGGCAGTGCAAATAAGCCCACTTCCTTCTCTCTCTCTCCYTCTCTGTCTCTCTCTTTCTGACCCTCTTTCTGTCAATCTTTTCAACATTACTCCAACCTCATCAAATCCCACAGATACAGCTATCATATATTTTATATGGTGAGTGTATYCTTACTGCAGCCTCGAATCCCTTCAAATTAGGAGTTAAAACAGGATATGACACAGAAGGATTCCTCTTAATTCCTTTCATGACTTCAGAATGATCAGCCATCTGTAAAATAATATATACCGGTTAATAGGCATTTTACGAGTGAGCCCTTATTTCAACAGTGTGTCCTATTGAGCCAAAAGGYTAGTAGATCCCTGCATTCAAGTATTTCATTAAAACCAGACCATAGTCTGGGCCATGTTCATGCTCGCCTTATAATTCAGCACTTGTTTTGGGTCCTCAAGCAGGGGAACATTGGGGATCTTGCAGCAATGTCATTTATTCAATGTCTGGCTAGAATTGGAACTCGTTTGGCCAAATCTTTGCCATGACCAGTCATGTTGAGCCAGAAATGATGTATGACTGAGCTAAAACTAATTTGGCTGCTGACCAGCCATCATACAGTTTACTATATGAAAAAACAGGCTCTATTGGAATACCTGTGGTACCCACTTAGGAGACACAAAACTAGTGGSTTCAACAGCAGTCAAGCCAGTCTCTGATAACATGTTGATGAGCTTGATTTTTGCTTCCGTTGGTACAGTAACCTGAAGATAAGGATATTGTAAGAAAAAAAAAAAAAAGAAATCCTTGAATGAATGAAATTTTTTATTTCATGAGGATAACGCATGACAGTTATAATTTAAACAATCATATCGATGACCCAGTGGCCTTCAACCTGAACCTGAAGGTAGCTGGCAAACCTTGAAAAGCTGGCCACAATATGGCATATCAGCAAGGACAACAATGGTGGCCGAAACAGGCAGGAGAAGCTTTTACCAGAGGATTTTAAAACAAATGTATGGTAATAAGGTACAACCCTGTATTTATCCCTGTACCAAATTCCCCACCCCCTCCCCCCACCACCGATTCCCTTGCATTYAATTAAAATTCCCGATAATTTCTATTCTATTTTTGGATTTTTTTGGATTTTTCTTTTTTGGAACACTTAGCAAATCAGCTCATCYGTTCTCATACCTTTTCATTTTGTAGTCCATCTCTAGGTCCAACCTCTACTATTTTGACAGTTTTTTGATTGGTCTGGGATGCACTTCTTATCGAAGCAAGCACCTAACGCAAAGAAAAGATATTTTTGAATATTTGTTTTGGTTTTCCATATTTAATTTCAGCACAAACAACATTTCATGACCATAAAGTAGCTTATTGAATAATTTTGACACGTTTTATGCTTTTTCCCTGATTACAAACACGTAACTTACGGGAGACTGTCTTGATAATGGCGATCTTTTAATCAAACCACGTAAAATTCTCATCTTTATTCTAAAGAAAAGTCAACCTTTGAACATTTTATATTTCCAAGTTTACCGAATACAAGACGAAAAAATATCGACTGATTATCGACTKTTTTTATTTCGTTACCAAACTCCTCGTTGCCTCCTCGGAAATAGAGTCGGAACTACTTCAGACTGAATTAATTATTCGGAATGTGTTTTCACTTTCGTTCATTTCCATACAAAAAGCGAAGCAGCTGAGACATAAATCCTATTTACTGCAAAACTAAACTCGCAAATCACCATGGAATGGCACAGTCCTGTGATTCAGCCTCTCCTCACAGACTTCTACCAGGTCACAATGGCCTATGCGTACTGGAAGAGTGGAAAAACACACGATATAGCAGTGTTTGACTTGTTTTTCAGGAAGAACCCATTCAGCGGAGAGTTCACTGTGTTTGCAGGATTAGAAGAGTGTCTGCACTTCTTAAAGACCTGGAAAATCACTGATCAAGGTAGTTTAGTGATTTAATACTATGAAATATTACTAGCAAGGGACTGATCTAGTAATTCCTAAATTATAACAAGATTAAGAGCAAAAAATATAGTGTAATTCTTTTAATTATCTCCATAAGTTACATGCTTCGACACCTAAATCGCACTTAATGAAAAGTTTATTAAATTATAAACCCTCACAATGTAAAATCARAATTCTTATAATACTTTAATTCTTGGTGTAAATGTTTTATCACATATATAAATGCTATTTAATTAGAAAATTTCAAGMTCTGTGTTTGGAGGAAGCACTGGCGGTTTAAAATATAAGACAACGTTTATGCAATTTTGTACACAATTGAGAGATTACTACTATGACAATAGGTYATGCAATTGTTTTAGGTGCGGCATTGTATGGAACCTCCTAATATGTTGAGTTGAGTAATGATTTTTTTCTTTAAAACTMTGCGATCAGAATTTTTTTCTTCAAAAAAATGAGTTAGCTTCCAGGAATTTTGCAGACCTGCTGAATTCCAAGAAAGATCACCATTTTTCATCAAATATTCWGTTATTGCAGATTTGTAAATTATTCATATGAAAACAAGGGGAGATAAATTTTAGGAACAATAAGATATTCAATCAGACCTTTAAGATCATGATTTTTTTGTACTTTTATGAACTATTTCTATTCCATACTGTTTTATTAATTATTATTTTCATCTACTSTATTTCATTCTGACCTGKATATTCTATTCTTTCCTATCCCATCCCATTCCATAATATCCTATCCCATCCAATTCCTACCATTCAATCCCATCCAATCCCATCCAATTCCTACCATCCAATCCCATCCTATCCCATCCAATTCCTACCATCCTATCCCATCCCCTCCTATCCCGTTGTATCCTATTCTATCCCTTCCCATCCGATCCTTTACTAGTCCATCCCATCCTTTTCTATTCCATCCCGTATCCTATTCTATTTTATCCTATTCCATCTCATCCTTTAATATCCTAAACTCTCCTATCATATTCTATTCTTTCCCATCCTGACTTCTATTATATATCATATTCATATTCCCATCCCATCCTATCCTATCCTGTCATGTTGTTTCCTATCAATCCCATATTTATCATGTCCTAGCTACTTTACTCTACTTCACCTTTTATCATTGCATGTTTTACATTCTATCAGTTACAATATTCTGTTACTTTACTGTTTTTCTTCCCACCATCTGACAGGCTTGCCATTATTTTCAGACGTCTCCTACTTGAGAAAACAGCTCCCAGCCACCACAGAAGATGAGTTCTTCACATTTCTGAAAAACATTGACATGAGCTGTATAGAGCTGTGGTCAGTCCCAGAAGGCTGTATCGTCTTCCCAAAAGTRCCCCTCATGAGAGTCCAAGGTCCCTTACCAGGTGTGTCCATCATGAAGTKCAAAACTATGCTTAGACACAAGAGACAAATTTTTTATTGTCAGGGTGAGAAGAAGGGGGGATSGATTGAGAAAATAGCTTTTAAAATGCTTTTTTTCTCCAACTCCCCAATTTTTTGGTAACCATTGTTAATTTTGGAGACTGTCCTTCATACAACTCATCAATTATTTCAAGACCCTCCTTTTCAGGGTCACATAGCCTTCTGATGAGATAAGATTTTGCCATGCGATTGTTGCAAATGAAATAAGAGGAATTATGTAGGAAGCACAGAAGGGTGTGCTGCTAATGTGCAGTAATAGGTTATAAATAATCGTGAAACCAAACCTGACATAAGTTTACATTATTGTTTCTTTTTTAGTTGTTCAATTACTGGAGACATCCCTTCTTACCCTAGTGAATTATGCAAGGTTTGTATTCAACTTTGTAAAATTTCTACAGTCATTACAATCAAATAGTATACCTGTGGACATGAATACAAATAAAAATCAAGGGTGGTTTAGTGGCACTGCACTAGCTTACCTCACCTCTTTGGTCTTAGGTTCAATATTAATTTTGTGTACTCACATTTGAGCATTTGAGTTAAGTTTGTTTGKTCTTTCCCTTGGTTCAAGAGTTTTTCTCAAGTTTTTTGTTTCTCCCCTCAAAAATCCAACATGCTAAGACTAATTTCATTGGTGGTTTTAGCTGTGCCCTGATTTAGTTCAGCCCAGAGGATGTTTTAAAAATGATACCTCACTAAGTCAAGACTCTTGGGTAATACCCTCATTGATTATTTAATCTTCAAAGCTTTTTTGGCATGTACTGATCTAATACTACTAACTATTTCTTGTTCTACTTGTCTAAATAATAGCTTGGTTACAACCAATGCAGCAAGATTTAGATTGGCTGCTGGTTGGGATAAAACTCTCCTAGAGTTTGGTCTCCGCAGAGCACAGGGTCCCGATGGAGGTCTTTCTGCCTCAAAGTATTGCTACATGGGAGGTATAAATACTATGGTTGAGTTTATTGCACTCACTCACAAACAATGTTCAGGAATGTGGTAGGGGCAGATCTAGGGGAGGGGTGCAGGGGAGCGCACCCCCCTCCCCCCACTAGATGAGCTGGTGTTTAAGTTTGGAAGCAAAGGGTGCACCCCATCATAAAACGAAAATCCTGGATGTTGCACCCCCCTCCTTGAAACATTCCTTGATTTGCCTCTGTATGGTATGTAGGAAGTAACATGTAAGTGCGAAAGAAGTAGAAGTGATTTCAGCATATTCTAAGTGCTGTAACTTGAACCTTGAATGTAAGGTTTCCCAACTTTAGAACATGTGTCATTTTCTTCTGAATAAAATTCTTTTTTGGATTGTATCCACATTCATTTTTACCATAACTTGGAAAATTTCTTGTGCATTGATTGGCTTAGAACAATTGTCAATTAGATGCTAGACAGTGCTTGTGCTTACGACATCCATCACTAGGCTTATGGTTCCACTTGAGTTTGGAACATTTTTGATGTCATTTTATGTTCGATTACAGTACAGACCCATAGAAAACTGACTTCGATTTGTTAAGTGTCTTCTAATGCACAAAATGAAACAAAGAAATAATACTCTAGGTAATGACATGTGGTCTGAAATGGGATGTACAAGAGTCTATTTAATCCTATTTCTGACACTATGTATGACACTTTATAGGGTTTAATGGCACAAGTAATGTTTTGGCTGGCAAACTGTTTAATATTCCAATCAAAGGTACCATGGCTCATGCGTTTGTCACTTCCTTTAATGGYCARGAAAAGGATACTGTTGGGACTCTACAACCTGCCAACAAGAATGAARAACCTAGGGAAATATTCCCTGAAATTGAAAAATGGCTTAAGGAAATAGCACCAGTTCTAGGTGTTGTTGAAGAYGAGGTGCGAATGGGAGAGCTTGTGTCTTTTGCTGCATATGCRGTAGCTTTCCCAGATTTTTTCTTGGCTTTAGTTGATACCTACCATGTTTTAAGGTATGTAAAGTCTGGCGATTAAGACACACCTGTCCAGTAAAGATGGACCAGCCAGGAGTTCCTGATAGGGGAAAAGTGTGCCGGTGGTTCATTTTCAAGGCAAAGGGTACAGAGGATGGGTGGGAGTGTGGGTGGCTGGCTGGATGGATGGATGGGGGGATGGATGGATGAACCCTTACACTTGTAACATATCATTTTTCCCCATTATGAATACATTTTTATCTTCCTCTACACAATATTTTCTTGAAGAGTGCAATATAAAAGTCTAAAAATCCATTAATTTTCTCAAATACAAAAGTCTAAAAATCCGGTAATCCATGATAATCTTTCGATCCAGGAGTGGAGTTCCCTGCTWCATTGCTGTCGCACTTGCACTTGAAAGTTTTGGCTACAAAGCTATTGGAGTGAGATTGGATTCTGGCGACTTGGCATACCTCTCCAAAGAAGTCAGAAAATGTTTTGAAAAAGTAGCAGATCAGTAAGTTCATTTTAAAAATTTTCTTATAACTTTAAGGTTTCAAAAGAACTAAGTGGCAGATCATAATGATTCCAAGAGGGGTGGCTGGCACATATCTTTTTTGGAGGTTTTATCTTATCCTTCATTCCATTTTTTTAAATCCAATATTGGGAATTGAATTGAATTCTTTTATGTAAAATGATCACATTTTTCCTGCTATCCAACATGGCTGCCGTGACGTGCTGGTGTAAAGCCTCTATAGGGGATTCAACAACCCCATTGGATTCACCATTAGTATTGGTAGTGAAATATTAAAAACTTTTCATTTGTGGTAGAAAAAATTTTCTAGAAAAATGTCATCTATGAAATCTTCCTTATCATTCCTGAAAAAAATATTTCTTGTCACCCATTATAAAATTGCCCAATACCTTAAAGTACACTTCAAATACAAAATGAAATACTTCAATGTGTTTCGTATCAAACAGCTTATCGAAGCCATGGCTTGTCAAAAGCATCATTGTTGCCAGTAACGACATTAATGAAGATACTTTACTCTCATTAAGACAGCAGGTAAGTTTGTCACTCCATTTGTCACTCCATTTGTCACTCCATTTGTCACTCCATTTGTCACTCCATTTGTC
>NW_022258903.1:120790-153519 GCF_009602425.1 Actinia tenebrosa | reverse complement strand
AACCGTGGTCCAGTGGATAAATCGTTGTCGTTCGACAATATACTGAGTCAAGCTCGGCTGAGGAGGGTTAGCACTTAGATGGGTGACCCAAACATTATACCTACTCACGCTTTTGCAGCTTTTTCCCGTTTTTCTTTTTTGATTTTTTAAACTAATAGAATATAGAATAGTGAAACTTTTCTATTTTTGAGCAACCTATTCCTGTCTACCCAAATCCGTCAATTTGAAATCTAGCTAGCAGAGGAAAATCCCTGACAAAAAAACCTGCTAGCTATTTAGTATTTTCATATTAGCCCCGCGAAGCCGCTGTGAGGCGCTCACGGTTCCCATCATTCCCCCACTACAATCTCGTACCCAGAACCTGCGTTTCTTCTGGCCTGCGAGGAACGAGGGCTTTGGTATAATCCATTTTTTGAGATCAGGATTTCTTGGACTTCCGGTATGCGTTCAAAGACTTGCCAAAAATTAAAAACTGTGTTCCCGATTTCTAATTTTCATTTTCATCAGAAGTAAACACAGAACTCTGTTTGAAAGTATGATTTTCATTGATTATATTCCACTTCCGGAGATTTGCGCATGCGCCATGAAAAATGGATTACGCCAAAGCCCTCGTTCTTCGCCGCAAGCCAGAAGAAACGCAGGACTTGGGTACGAGATTGGTTGGTTTGTTTGTATAAAGTTTATAAAAACAAACAAACCTACCAGTGTCTATCTACGCATGTGCAATGATCCTTGACTGGTTGCCGTCATAGATTAGAAAAACTGCTGGTACCGCTACGACAGGTGACCGTCCTTTCTTACACACCACCACCACTGTTTCTCTCACATTTATGTTTTATTACTCTGTATCAAATAATGAAAAAATTAAGGAACGACCCGAGGAAAAAGCTATGGATTGCTAGTATATTTTGCCTGATCTTCATGCTAGCTGAGTTTATCGGTGAGTAAGTGAGTGCTTTTGATTCATCGTCGACTAAATTTAACACTGATAAAAAAACATTTTCAAAAGATCGTGTAATGATAATTGAAGTGGATGATATCTATTGTCACCTAGTGATGGTCGATTAATTTGTGACACAGAAGACTGTATTTGAGAAGGGCAGTTGATAGCAATATCGGCCACCACATCAGCAGTGGTATAACGAGCAAAGGATAAACAAATTTACATTCCAGGTTATTCGCCGGTACTGTAGTAAATCTTAGAACAGATATATGCTTCGTAGTTGAATATAAAGTGTGTGTGACTCGGGCTGGTTATATTCAACTACGAAGCATATATCTGTTCTAAGATTTACTACAGTACCGGCGAATAACCTGAAATGTAAAATTTGTTTATCCTTTGCTCGTTATACCACTGTTGTTGTTTATCGAATCAACACTGTATAACCGCGCGGCTGTGGCGATATTGAGCCAGCGATTACCATTGAGCAGTTAACCAAATTGCCACAGTTTGATTCACGGCCATTAATACTGAGAGTCTTTGACGGGTTGGTATTTTAGTGTTATCACTTATCACGGGTTGGATTGTAGGACAACACCTACAATAGTCAGCCAATTAGATAGAGTATTTAATACGCGAGTGTCGTGTCTTGGAACTCCAAACCCCGTACCCTTTTCCCGCTTGCAGACATTATGGTATACTTGTTTTATCTGCTTGAAAGAAAATGAATTTCCTGTTTAAATTAAGAATTGTCCCCTTAACAGCTTGAAAGATAACCGTGTCTGTGTATCGAAGCGACAACGACTATCACTTGGCAATGATAGAGACATGTGAATAACTGTCCAAGGTGTTTCAAAAAAAAAAAAAAAAAAAAAAACTTCTCTATATCATTCCAAGGTCACTGCCGTTCTTGTTTCGATGCGCAGGCACGGTTTCAAGATGGCGCAGGAAAATTTTATAATTTTGCCGAAGTTTTGTAAATTTTTCCGTAAAGTGGACAACATATTAAAATTTTTAAATCATCAAAGAAATGTATGTTGTACGAAGTAGGTTTGACTTCGTTACTCTGTTCATCTAAATTTCTTTGTAAAATTTTATGTTTTCAAATGTTTATTCTCAATACGAAAATGCTCTAGAGCCTGAATTCTTCATGGTCAGCGGTCAGCCGCAGAGCTTTGGGATCGAATGTCGACGTCTACTAACATGAGCGAAATTAAATACCTTTAACACGATGTTCTTTGCGAACCGCTCTCGGTAGCGCAAACCTCAAACTGCAGTTTGACGTCAGGCGTTTTCCGTCACATTTAGAAATGCGTTATAACGAAGTTGTTGCTGGTAGAGACACCATATTGAATTTCATTGATGCTGAGTGTTTATCCGTGTATGTGTGCATATTTCTGGGCCTGATCCGGGACCTAGCGATTAGCAGTAAACCTGATGCTAATGGTCTCTATTATTATCTTCCCCACCCCCAGGTGGATATCTGTCCAACAGTCTTGCTATCATGACAGACGCTGCTCATATGCTATCAGACTTCGCGGGGTTCATGATATCGCTGTTCGCAATATGGGTTGCTACAAGACCTGCTACCAAAAAACTATCTTATGGCTGGTACAGGGCAGGTATGTGTAATGAATTGGTGAATCCTCGTTAGCTTCCTCGTGTGGTTAATCATCAATGGGTGTAGTGATATCCGAGTTAGGAATATATGTTTTCGTATGCATGTCTTGCCACGACCGTTATRTTTTCTAAAATTTCGATTGGGTGATTTTTTTTCTCGCGCAATGTGATTTGTCTCGCAGTTCCGTGATCTTTGCGTGACCGTGCTCATAAGCCGTGTTTCGGGTATTTGATTGGAATGGGAGTAAATTCTCGTGCAATGTGATTGGGCTAGCGCCTTTCCGTGTCACGACCGTGTTTGTGCCGTGAGCTTTTTTCAACTGCTTTAGTGTACTGGTTTGTTGTCATCAGAGGTGATGGGTGCAGTGCTGTCTGTGTTAGTGATATGGGTACTGACTGGTGTACTGGTTTACATGGCAATACAAAGAATCCTTAGCCAACAGTTCGAGCTGGACGCGCAAGTCATGTTAATAACCGCAGCAGGAGGACTTGTTATAAACGTTTTGTAAGTATTTTCATGTTTGTACGTTTTGTCAGTAGCTATAGTACATCTCACGTCTTGTCCTTTTGGATATCTTAAAACATTACTTTGAAAATGCATTTGCAAACAACTGTATGTATCATCATCATTGTCATCATCATCATCATCGTCATCATCGTCATCGTCATCATCATCATCATTGTCATCATCATCATCGTCATCATCATCCTCGTCATCCTCGTCATCATCATCACCATCATCATCAACATCACCATCATCATCACCACCACCGTCATCATCATCATCATAGAAATAATTAGCTATTTTTAATGCGGGTAACACATAGAGCAGTTTTCGCATGACTGTGAAAAGCTCAGTGCCGTAAGCGTGACGTGCCGTGACCGTGATGCTTTCTAGAATTTTAATTGGATGATTTTTTTCACGCGCAATATGATTGGTCTAAAAGTGCTGTGATCTTGGCGTGACCGTGTCCGCGCCGTGTTTATGTCGTGTTCCGGGTATTTGATTGGATGGAGAGTAAATTCTTGTGCAATGTGATTTGTCTGGCGTATCCCTTGCTGTGTCACGACCGTGTTCGTGCCGTGAACTTTTCACAGTCATACGAAAACTGCACTAACAGTTTCACTGACAAACCTGTGGCTAACCCAGGCTTTCTTGGCTATTTTCTGGCCCGCTTGATTGATGGTTGCCTGATTGTTTTACTCATTAATTAATCCAAGTAATATATCAGAGATGAGGCGGTAAGCCGTGTGGGATGGGCTCGGAAATCATATAAGAACATGCGTAATAGGCAAATCACGAGCCTTGTATGAAATGACTGAAGAAGAGGGCTATAATGGGCCTTTCACAACTTCAAGTCGCGTAAAAAATGTAATATATTATTGCTTCTCGTAGATTAGGAGCGATATTATATCAGAAAGGTCATGGTCACAGCCATGGCCTCGGTGTAGGGAGCCATAGTCACGACAACAAACACCAAACATCGAATGAAGAGGGTTTATCCAAATCTCCATCGAGCTTCGTTATCGAGAGTGAAGGAGAAAACGTGAACGTTAGAGCTGCCTTTATACACGTGTTAGGAGACTTCTTACAAAGTGTAGGAGTTTTTATAGCCGCTCTTATAATCTGGGTCAAGGTAGGTTATCATCTTAGTATAACATCGAGTCACTCTCTCCCTTGATTCGAGGGTTTATCTGCGGGTTCTCAGGTTTTCCTCCCACCAAAACCTATGTAAACAGGCTGAATTCCWATTCGTTCTGTGAGTTATAGCCATGTCCTGACTTAGATAAGCCCAGAAGACTTCTGGTATCAATAATAATTGAAGGTTTTTAACTCAAGGCCACAGTGCGGCACAGTTATTCAGATGTTCAAAAAAGCGCACTGTGACTATAACATCCTGAAATGTGCGTGTTGTTCAGAGTGGATAGCACGCCTCATGAAGCAGTTTATGGCTCACGCTGGTCTGTTATTATATGAAAAAGTCAGGCTATACTATGCGCTAATCCTTGCTGACTATAAATCAATATAATCCACACATATGAGACGGTTAAACAAGACCGCACTAAAGCCAGGGCCGTACTGAGTCACCAGTACGGTTGGTACGGTTTTAACTGCACCACGTTTACCTTCGGAATCATTTTTCTCCCTCGCAAAAATATTTATTACACAAGTAAATATAAAAAAACGGACCACTGTCCAAGTGGTGGCTACGGCCTTGAAAGCTATAACATGCTATGATAGGTATGCTGTCCTTAGATCTCACGGCTCCTAGTGAAACAGGAAAAAAATGCTGACAAATCATTATAATGTGTTTTATATCAGAGTTTATTTTTATTTTTCAGCCTGAGTGGGCGATAGCAGATCCAATTTGTACATTTTTATTCTCGGTACTCGTATTAGTTACGACATTAGCAATTTTAAAAGACGCACTTATCGTACTAATGGAAGGTAAGTGTCTGGTTTCTACGATGATCAATGACAGTGTATACATGCCTCTTATTTCATTTAATTTCGGAGCCTTTCCTGAGTTTTGCGCGTAACTTTGCGTAACCACAAAATCGGACCGTTTATACGTTTCCATATTTGCATCTGTTGCGCTCTTCCACTAAAATCGCACCGCTTAGTTACATGCTTACCTCTGCCGCTATTGCGCGCAATCACGAATCGTTCCGTTTACGTGTCTACCTACCTCTGCAGCTATTGCGCGCAATCACGAATCGCACCGTTTACGTGTCCCTCTCTGCAGCTATTGTGCACAATCACGAATCGCACCGTTTACGTGTCCATCTCTGCAGCAATTGCGCGCAATCACGAATCGAACCGTTTACGTGACGTCCATCTCTGAAGCTATTGTGCGCAATCACGAATCGCACCGTTTACGTGTCCATCTCTGCAGCTATTGCGCGCAGTAAGCACGAAATCGCATCGCTTAAGTGTCCATATCCGTAATTGTACATGTTGCTTTCAGCGCTACAGAAATAGAATTAGGTTTTCTGTAGCATTACTTGCGCCAACTCTGACAAACAGCATCGTTGTTGATAATGACATGATTTTCTCAAACCATTGAAATTATCGACGTACAGTTATTTCTGTTGCTCTTTCAGTCACTATATTCTAATGCGGTTATTTTTGGTAATCAGGTATGCCAAAAGGCTTATGCTTTAACGATCTTAAGACGAGTCTCTCGTCAATACCTGGTGTAGAAGCTGTTCACGATCTTCACGTTTGGTCTTTAACTGTAGGAACCGACGCGCTATCCGTCCATCTTGTTGTTGGTAACTATATATTATTAATAATTATAGTTAAACTTCTAATTAACTTCACATTGATGACCATGGTACGATAGCCGGCTGAAGTCTTATTATTGTGCTGGAACCCCATTTTATCGATTACATTTCGCATTCCCAGCTAGTGACATATGAAATTTCCCAGTCCTGGTAGGATGGATGCCTGGTAAACTGTTAACCTTAATAAATCACACATCGGTGATTATATTCTCCTTTCACAGCAACAAGCCGAGATTCCAGGTCCTCTAGGCCACTTACAAACATGATTTTTTTAGTCTCAAAAAGCCACTGGGAGCTTGTAGTCGATATGTTTTCTATTCTACCCTTATAGGACGTATCACAAAGCTAAATGAAAAACATCCCAGTAGTAAACCCCATAAAGTTATACAAGAAGATGATACTGATATTGTGCGTTTTTAAATCACAGCTGACGACTCCAATTCACAGAAAATTTTAGAAGAAGCTTCAACTCTTTGCAGTAAACAGTTCGACATTAAACACAGCACTATTCAGATCGAAACTCACTCGGACGACCGAGAAAGCTGCAAAGTATGCGACGAGCCACAGGATTAGGCCAAGCAACGTTGGTTGTAAAGCAAGACATGATCTGGGACATCGTCAAACATGATTTTGTGGCCTTTCTGGAAATGCTTTTTCCCTTTTGGCCTGCTTGCGAGATGCTGGTTATGAGTACCTTGYGCTATCTTAAGGAATGTACCCGGTATAACGTCATGTGTGTGACGTCGGCCAAGCATGGCGGGGAAGAATGTGTGCCAAACCCAGTTGTCAAACCCAGTTGGCAACCCGCGGGGAAGGTTGCCTAGCAACACTGCTTAGAAGACCCAAAGTGAGTTATCAAAGCGCTAGAAGAAACATTTAATAGCGTCAATTTTTCGGAAAAAAAAATCGAAAACAAGCTTGATTGAAAGGATATTATATTTGGTGAAGATGGATTACGTGACATAAAGAGACATGGTGACATTACGTGACATGGTGACATGAACTTGATCGTTATGYACATAAAGAAATTGTAATAAAATGAGCAGTTGATATATATTTTCTATAAATACAGTGTGTTGTGTGGACTGAATGACACCATCCAAATTAGGTTATATGGGATAATCAGATTCTTGTCGAAGGGAATTTCCCACTAACCTTAATCAATCATCACACTTATCCCACACGGGAAGGGTGTCAAAGGTGCCCTAGGGAGTACAGTTGAAAGATAGTCTCCTGCGCAACGCTCACTCCCCTAAAGGGGAGTGAGCGTTGCGTGACGACACTAATAGCGGCTGCGTAGGAGACTAGTTGAAGGAGGGCACCTGTTCAGTACGTTAAACTATTTACTGTAAACCAAAAAAACTTCATAAATACTATTTCCCTGGCCTAACTGAGCTAGGAAGTCCAACTAACAAAACTCACGCTATCATCTTGGTAAAGCAGCATCATTTTTACGAATTTTGAACACATTTTAACAAAAATGTACAGCTTTTTCCCGCCAAATCTCCGTCTACGGCGCCCGCACGCCTCCCAGGTCAGTGCAAAGCCGCCTAAAGTAATGCGCACTCAGTTCCCGGTAAATTAGAATCCCGAAGAAGAAACGAAAAACCAAAATACCATGAGTTTGAGACCATGGTTTTTATACTTTTAGCAAGACTACATCCTTATTATCCAACAAACTGAGCTCTACGGGAATAATTCTAACGAACTCATGCCAAAATACACCGGGARAACCTACAGCAGAGCTCGTAAAAGAGTGTGTAAAAGTTCAAAGATATTTGACGAAGTCCAAGATGAAGGGACGACGAGCGACGATGATAATAAATCTTCCGAGTCTTCTTTAATCTCTACTATGCCAAAGAAGTCCTCCTGGTCTAGAGTGCATAAAGCTGTAGCTAAGACACAAGAGAATTCGCCTGTTAAAAATGGACCAAAGAGTTCCAAGAGAGCAAAAGTGCTGCCAGCGATAGACGAACACGATCCTTTTGCCTTCACAGATGAAGAGGACTTGTCCTTACCAAGTAGTCAAACTAGTTCGCAGAAAACTATAGTACCGTCCGATAAAAGCACTGATGATGAAGCTTATAGTAGTTCGCAAGAGCTGGGTGAATCGTCTTCGAAATCAAGTGGAAGAAAAAGCAAAAATGCAAAACCTTCCTCATCTGTAAGTTGCTCAATGCTCTAGTTGCATAACAGTAGTACAGTGTTTTGAGTTGCATTTTCTCGTATTTTTTGCGTGTTTTGACGATACTCTCCTTTAAATGTATACATCGAACACTATATTTACTATAATAACCCGTTTGCAAACCAATGTTTTTTTCTATTTGTCTTTTTATGCTCACACGTGATTAGTCATGCTTATTGTCCAGAGATACTCAGTACACATGTAAACTAGTCATGTAAACGTAAAAATCATCATTAATCATTATCATAGACAAGCTCGGCAAACATTATCTTTTTCGAGAGGAGTTATCAGTGTTATTTATTGTAAGTTTTCGTGCACTGGTGCTGTAATTTTATACTGGATTGTTTAATGCTTTGTCAACCTGCAATGCCACGAGCATTATTAATTAGTATGTGTGTGTTTAGCAACAGGGGTCCCTAAACAGCTATTTATTTTCTTATAGTACACTCAACAAAAGTACTCGACTCAGATTGGTTGAGAGGAGTACAATTATAGTGTTAATTGTACTCCGTAGGAGTACCTAATTAAGCTGCTATGGCAACACGGCCAAAACAATGTCAAAACAATTATTTTCCATCATTTTGTACTTAAGAAACATATAAATAAAATTTTATAGCTGTAAGAACTAATCTTTTTTAAGGATTTCAGTTGCACGATGGACTGAAAATCGGCCGCCAAATAGATAAAGATGAACGGTGTCGCTTCAGATTTTTTACTGAAATTTTGTTGAGTGAACTATAAACAAAAAATCACACGATCTTCTCGTACAATTTGGAATTAATAGACACTCGTAATGTTTTGAAAGTTCTTTCTCGCCTAAAGGCTCATGCAATTACAAGAGCTTTCAAAACATTACTCATGTCTATTAATTTCCAAATTGTACTCGAGATCGTGCGATTTCCTATACAAATAAGGACAGAAATATGATAAAATATCAGTCCATTAGAGCCATTATTAACTCTGTCTTCCTTCCACAAAATCCCCATTTATTTATTTACCTGTATTTATTTTTTAAAATGGGGTAATATATTGAATAACATGTAATAGTTCATTCTGAAATTATTACTGTATTTTTTTAAATCTGCAGTCTCCTTTCAAGAGCTTCCTGAAGAACAACGATAAATCACTTTCTCCTCAAAAAAATAAAGATCTGCGGCGGCTTTCAGCTTTGGTAAGACACAACTTGCTCTGGACCATCACACTTGACACTCATCATACAATCCTGGGTTCAAACCCTTTACTTTATTAAATCCTCTCTCTGATGTCGGTCACCCCTAACAATGGTCTTTAAATACAGCAAATCAACTCCCCTGGGACTATCACACTGTAACAATGTGGCAAGGTGTAAATCCAAAAACAATGAAACCATTGCTATATAGGGTATAAGAAATTGCCACGATAATGTATTCTTACTGTATGTTTTAGCCAACGACTGCAAATCTAAGTGATGAAGAATCCCCAGAAGAATCTTCCCCAGAAGTCCCAGCTGTAATGAGATCATCATCATGGCCACAAGGGACTAAGAAGGTTGATCAACAGGGTGTCATAAGAGTCAAAAGGACTGAAAAACCTGTGAGTGATAATATACTTTTTTTATGTTCCAAATAGACCTATCCCGAATTCGCTTGACTGACCACGAAACAATGGTTTGAAGTCAAGACTGAACTTGATTCTCTTATTCATTAAGTTCAACCTCGACTTGAAACCATTGTTTTGTGACCAGTCAAGCAAATTTGGGATAGGTCTATTACTGCTGTGTTATCTGATTGCAGACTCGTTTAATCAGGGTTAGCCTTGAATTAGTGTCTAAATTAAACAACTACGAATAACAAATACAACAATGCTTAACTTTCTCGGTGTAACATTTACGGTATTAATCATAATAACCATAGTTTTATATTCTTTGAATATTTTCCAGCTTTTCACAGTTATTCGAAATGTAAAGAAAATGTCGGAGTGTTTGATGTCCGGAGAAGATCAAGAGGTAATGAAAGAATGAATTTTTAAAAACTTCATCTTAAAAGTGAATAAGAAATAAATAAGCAAAATGGAAGGGGCCAGTAATTGTAATGTTTGTAAGGAATGTACTACATAACAATACAAGTTGATTAAAATGCCACAGGTTTTGAATGAATGGCTGAATATTTTAATGCACCACAGAGGCAATAAAGGCTGAGCAAAAGAGAACTCAAAAGTACAGTAGGGGATTAAAGTTTTTGACCATAACACTATTTTATAATGATGTCACATCAAAACAAACTATTGTTTTAACGCTAGGGATCAGGGTCGCTGGAGGGGGATGGAATGACAACAACACATCTTAAATAAGCCTGAAGCGAGATGACGTTTTACCCCCGTCTCTAGACCATAATCCTTTTCACACTGCTTTTGTTCTTTAATTATGACTATTGTTCCTGTATTCTCTAAGGAATCAAAAATTTTAATATGAAAGAATTTTTAAAACTATTATGGTCTAGAGACGGGGGTAAAACGTCATCTCGCTTCAGGCTTATTGCAATGAAATTTGGTTTATGAGCTGGTGAAGGCAAGAACAACTAAATAGTACACTAAATATCTCGAAAGAATTCAGCCTAAATTTCTATCATTTTAGCCGATGTAAACAAACTGTGATGTCATTATGAAATAGGGCAATTCTCTTGATTGACTTGTATATTCGTTTTTTCCAGTTTTTTGACGACATTGAATACTTACTAGATGGTATACAGTCTGGTAACTTAGCAACAAGATGTTTAAGTGCCCTAGAGATAGCATCACGCTGCACTACTGCCAGTTTTAGAATAAACCTGCGAGCACATGGTTTTATTCCTAAGATTTTTAAACAGCTTCATGACGCTCACACTAGTAAGGTATGGTTTTTGTTGTCGCTTTGTTAACAGCTTTATTGCCAGGCCTTCAATGAACAGAATAATTAACAGAACATACTAAAGAAAAAAATGATAATAATACAAGAAAGAAGGAAAAAGAGGGTGGGTGCAAGTTTTAATCGTTCTCTTTACCGCTAACTAATTATGTTATTTGTTTAATGTTCGGCGATTTTGCCAAAAACTAGTGAACTGAGCTGCTAATTAGTTTCCATTATGCATGAAATATTGTCTGAACCAGCCAATCAGAACGAACTTGATCGAAATGTTTGGGTGCCCCACTTTGATGTTTCGAAATGGTTATGTCTATGTACAAACTCTGCCTATTGAAACATCAAGGTGAAGCGCCCATGTCTAATTGGTTAGTGGTAGAGAGCACAATTAAAACTTGTCAAAAAGATGTCAAAAAGAAATCAAAGAAGAAACTTATAAGAAGTGTTCACAGTACGATACGTAGCACAGTAATACGATTTTACCCTGTTTTATAACGTGGAACTTCTAATTACGGACACCTGAGTTCATATTACGGATACGTCTATATTACCTGTAGACACATCAAAATTATGGAGCGACATATATTGGGGTCCTTGCAAAATCACCATACATTTTTTGTTTCATAGACTTGACCCAGAGATATATTATGGAATGACACTTTGGCCCTTTGGGATCAATATCATGGAGGACTTTCACTGTATCTCAATCCTCATACTTTTCCCTGGCCCCCTAAAGAATTTTAAATAATGGGACTCCCTTAACATATCATTCCTAACCTTTTTCACTTTCTGTCTCAACAAAATCATCTCCAATCTAATTTAATTCAACTTCTTGTTTTTGAACAGAATTTAGCTCTTTGTACATCTGCAATCATGTATGTCCTCACACAAGATAAGCAAAATATTGACCTAGACAAGTTTGTTCTAGGTACGTTCTGTGGTTTGGAATCTTAACTTCTTATACTTTAGTAAAAATACTCTGATTGGTTGAGAAACTCACACTATAACATGATAATCACCTCCAGCGATAATCCAAAATGGCGGCTGGCCGCTTTGTTGCTGTTACTGGAAAAAATTATTCTCGGCCAATAATTGTTGAATAACATCATACTATAATATTACCATTGATATTCATTTTTTAAATGACTTAGATCAGGTTGATGCAGAAATAATACTAGTTTTAAAAGCTCTATAGATTTCATGGATTTTGTATTGTTTTTAAAAATGATGGTTTATTTCATATTTTTCGAAGAAATGATGATGAAATTTCTGTCTGTTCCTGAAGTCGATGAAGATTCTGAAGACATAGAGGACAAGAAATATAAATCCTATGTTCAAAAAGCCAGGTATAAATTATCAATTAATTAATAATTAATTAATAATTTATTAATTATTAATTATTATAATTTTTGATACTTTTATTTTTCAATCTCTGCAAAACTTTGCAATTTTGCTAAATGTTGACATGGAAAATTTGAATGTAATGTCCTTTTATTATATAGATATCGATGAAATACCAGGTTTAGTGTCCAAAACTTGATATCTTTCACCAGTGGAAGATACCATATCTTTCACACGTGAAGATATCGCTGTTGAATGAACACTTGAAGATAAAATTCGTATCTCCACTCGCCCATGTAATATCCTCTATTTATTAGTAAGACCAATTTTTCAAAATGTCATGCTTTCATATTCTTCAACTGCAAACCTGTGCCATCAAACCTGTGGTCTCTACTAATGAGCTGGTCCTGGAATACCTATGTTCCTGGAATATCTTTGTTCCATGTATACTGTGATAGTCTTAACTTGTGGTGTCTGAGTTTTTGTTTTTTTTCCTGTCAGGACAATGTTTGAGAAACACATTAACAGAATACCAGGTGCTTATCTGGACTTAAAAGATATCAGTGTAAGTTGTTGAATAATTTTTGCCACCTTATTTTTTAACTCCTGAAATTATCCCATTCATATCCCATGTTTTCACATTCTTATTCCTTTCCCATTCCTTATCTCATCCTTATCCCATTCTAATTCCATTTTTATTTTAGTCTAATCCCATTCTTATATCATTTACATATCATTTGTTTTCCATTCTAATCTCATTCTTATTCCATTCTTTCCATTACAGTACAATAAAAAAATCTCATTCTTTTGCAACACTTGTCATTTTCTTTTTATGTTCTTTTATACTTCTTGTAATAAATAGATATCATATTCTTTGCTGTTTACCAGGCATCATCACTTGCAAGAGAATCTCTTCTGTCTATCACATCAGAGAGGGCTGGCGCATGGTTCAAAGAAGAAATAAGAACATTAGGTGGTCTTGATCATATTGTGGATGCTGGTGAGTAAACCTGCTCAATTGCCTTGTTTGGAATTAGTAAAAGACCATTGATATCTGATTACAGATGCTAGCCGCATTGCAGCATCAAAATATTCACAAACACCATCAGTAAAATAATACAACATTACCTGTAAACACTTTAAAATCTTAAAATGAAACACACCAAGAAAGGCTTTTTAGTTCGCATGTAATGTTTTCCCATTTAAGACCAGATTGCATTCTCTTGAGAATAAGATTATTCATTTGAATTGTATTCATGTTCATGTGTCTTCTCATGCGCAACTGCTAAATAAAGAAATCATACTCAAGGGAATGACACGTAGTCTGAAATGGAAAAACATTACATAATAAATATTTATATAAATATTTTGATAATCACTGTTTTTGTTTCATAGTGACTGAATGTGTTGATTGGCTTGTGGAAGTGCATGGGAACTATATCCAGAGAGACCAAGACTCACAAGCCAAAATACAGAGAATCAACAAGACTTTAAAATTATTAGAAAATGTAAGTTTTTCAAGGTTTTGTTTCCCTGCTAGCAGAGTCTCTCCTCTTTCTCTCCCTTTTTTTAGGCGGGGAGGAGGGAGAGGAACTCTGCCGATGTAGAGAGTTTCCTTTGATAAAGTACACCACCATCCACGATTGTGGACAAACAAAACCAGTTAAAAAATCAGTTTTTAATCGTGTACATGTAGTGCGCATGAGCAAATGTAACGCACCATGGTGCCAAATGTTGTTTGACGAGAGCGGCTGTCAAATTCATGACAGCATTGCTAAGTTACGCCACGCAGGTGCAACAAGTATAACATCCTACATCGGCAGAGTCTATTTTCTCCCTCCACCAAAACAAAAGGAAAATAGGCTCTGCTAGCAGGAAGGTTTAGTAAATTTTTCAAATTTTCTTGTCTTAATAGTTTTTTTATGCATGTATATTAATTAAGTAAATGTAAAGTTGCTGGAAGCTTTATTTTTGAATAAACATTTCAGATCACTTATGAAGATGCTGCCAATCAAAAGTATCTAATTCAATACAAAAAAGGTCGATTAGCTGGAGATCTGGCAAGGTAATATTATCAGGATATTAATTTGGTAATGGACAGCCACTCCTACAAGAAAACTTATCTTTCTTTTTTTCAATCTGTCGTTACTAAGGTTTACAAAGCTGTGTGTGAGTACAATTACAGAAGGTCTTGGGGCTGGAGGGTCTTCCTCTAGTGACTTATACATCCATAATGAAGCAACTGCAGAAGATTGTCTCTTCAATGTTCTTAAAGTTTTTCTAAATCTTTCACATGACTGTGGTAAGTAGTTCCATTTAATACTTACCTTTGCAAACAATTTGTTATATAAAATTTATTGTCTAATTGTTAAGAACATCATATTCCATTTAAAAACCTTGAAGGTATTTTTTTTTCTTTCA
Source organism: Actinia tenebrosa (assembly GCF_009602425.1). The sequence continues at coordinate 138,849 of NW_022258903.1, read as the reverse complement.
AATCATTTCCTTTTCATTTTTTTTCTTCCCTTTCCATTTTCTTCCCTTTCCATTTTCTTCCCTTTCCATTTTCTTCCCTTTTCATTTTATTCCTTTCCTATCTTTGTTTCATTTCACTTCCTTCCCTTCATCATTTTTGATTTCTTGCATCCCTTTTCATTCCACTTCTACCTGTCCTTTCCTTTCATTTCCTTTATCCTTCTTTTCCTTCTTTTCCGTTTCACTCCTTTCCCTTTCCTTTCGATTTGTTTTGATTCCTTTCCTAACTTCCTTTCCTAACTTCATTTTATCTCATTCCATTTCTCTTCCTTGTCTTCTCATTATTTTCCCTTCTTCCCTATGTCACAATAACTAGGTACAATTTCCCTTTTCAGACGAAGGAAGCAATTTAATTGGTCAACAAGAAGGACTTTTATGTTCTCTTTTGTTTTGTGTTTTACAAGTAAGTTGCAAAAATAGAAATGTATATATGATCATTCTATTTCTTGAATATGATTTTTATATACATTATCTAATAGACCTTATTCGTGGTGTGACAATGTTTTCCCAATTCAGTGTGACAAACCTCTAGGGGAATGAAGAGCTATTGTTTTGAAACTCGTTGGGATATCATCGTTATTCCTTTTTTATCCTTTGGGATACTCATGAATTTTTTGAAGAGTAAAAGCAAAAGAAAATGAATCCCCTGGAGGTTCGTCACGCTGAATTGGGAAACATTGTCACACCACAAATAAGGTCTATTATTGATTAATAGATTCATTAATTCAACATTAACATATTTTAACAGTTACCCCAGTACATTGAAGCAAGCAAGAGATTTGATCTGCATGTATTGGTAAGACTTGATCATACTGCCACTGCCTCTACTAACTAGGACTATAATCACTATTTACAACACATGGCACTTGACTCACGTGTTGATTTTTTACGAAGCGAAGAAAACTGGACAATCCAGAGAAAAACCTTGTGGCAAGGCACATTATATAAACTTATAACTCACATATGTGGCTCAGTTAAAAATTAAACCCACAACCCAAGGTGCAAACTACACAGCAGTTGCAGAGAGCACTGCAGCAGTGCATGCATCCAGCTAATAATATTTTAAAAAACGTTGTTGAAGTTTGTGTTGCGCTTGAAATGTATTTATTGATTATATGTAAATAATGTTTGCACAGAAGAAAATATGCTGGAGAACCTGCAGACAAAATAATATTGGAAAATTCCAGACCTTTTAATGATTGAATTCACATCACTTCACAAACTGGATTTTTTTAGCATAAAGAGTAGAGTTTGCAAAGCAGGCTACTACATTAGTGCATTTTGGGCTTGGTAGGCAGCATGAAACAAAACCTTCGCCAACCTTTTTCTTTCAAAAACAACTATGTATTGATGTATATTTGTTTTAAATAGGGACTTGGTTTATTGATTAACCTGGTGGAACACAGTAAACAGAACATATCAACTCTAGTACGCCTGAAAACAGACCCCTTTCATGAGAGCCAGAACACTAGTACTGATAGTATAACTGATTCTGATGGTCTGGTGGGATCCATCGAAGCTTTCATGCAGTTATTTATTGTAAGGGAGCGGGCATCTAGGGATACTGATCAAATGACCAACGCACTTTCACCAGAAGGTAGGTAGAGGGAGAACAATGMTTTATGGATGGATAAATGGATGAATTGAAGGGATGAATTACAGCGGTTTTAAATATTCTGTGAACTCGGTAGTTGCAAATCATTTTTACAACAATCCTTTGAAATATCAGTGTTTGTAGAATATCAAAAGCTGTAGTAGCATACACCGTTCTCATAATGGCTGACAAGTGCACGAAAACAAGGTCAACCAGTCATTAGTTTACAATAGAAGATATAAAAGCCCATAAAATGTGTTTATAGAAGGAAAGTAAAGAAAAGTATAGAAACTGACGTTTTGTTTTGACCTGAATTCCCGCTATCCACCTTTATTTTGTATGAGCAGCCTTGCTCAGCCTTGCAAGATGACTGGGTGTGCTCGTTTTGGTGTGCTTGTCAGCCATTATGAGAATGGTGTATGACACAATTTTTATAAGTGACTTAGATAAAATTAGTTTGAGTATAGAGAAGTGCAAATGATGGTTCTAAATGAAATATCATGATCAAATTATTATTAAATTACTATTGGCTTGAAAATCAAGTAAGACAATGGTATACTTAACTGATGTTTTGGACATAAGTCCGTTATCGGAGTAATGAAGTAAAAATGAATAGAATGGTAAGGTATGTATCATAAATTACCTACGTGAGGAGATAAGTAGCCAATAGGAAAAGACCAAGTTAAGACAAGGAGGATAAAAGGGACATTAAAGGAGTAATTAAATAAATTAGATAGAAGAATAGAAAGAATGGATGGGTAGAATGAATAATATATAGATGGGAGGGATGAGATTGGATGGATGGGTGAAAAGGAAAGGATAGATGGATGGGATGGTTAGCTAGAAGTTGGGTTAATGGACAGCCAGAATTAAAATTTATACAAAATTTTAAAAATAAAGATGAAGTTGAGGAAGAGCAAGTTCTTCAGCCAACAAAGGATGGACTTGGTTGGATTTGCGGCAAGGAAATTGATGTTTCTATGAATGAAAGCACGAAAAACGAATCCATTAATGATGCAGTTGCTTCATCGTCATCTTCCATTGAAAAAGATACCAAGAAATCAAATGACCAAAACTTGGAAGATGAAATTGGAAAAGGTGAGCTTAAAGTTTGTATTTGTTGAGTCTGTAATCAAGAAACCCACAAGTATTTTACAATAATTTCACAATGATTTTTCAAGCTCTTGCCATCTCCTATAGAGGCTTTGCACCATCAAGTGATGGCAGCCATGACAGGAGACAGGAACAATAAGCCTTTTCATAGTTTAAGAATCGATTCCACTGCGCATGCGATTTTATCCCGAATTTCTCACCTTCTTTTGTCTAAACATTCTTCTGTTCTTAATTAAACAAAAGAAGGTGAGAAATTCGGGATAAAATCGCATGCGCAGTGGAATCGATTCTTAAACTATGAAAAGGCTTATTGAATCTGGTCTAATCTCATTTACATGAGAAAGAATTCAGTTTCCCAGGGGAGAACGACTCTATTGTCGTGCCTCCTGTCATGGCTGCCATCACGTGATGGTGCAAAGCCTCTATAGTTCTTCTTGTTCATTAATCATTTTGGGAAAAATATCCTTTCGAGAGTAGTATCATCGATGATAGTGTTTTCTCTAACACTGACAGAGAAACAGGATTTTCATAAAGGTTGGAGGTCGGAGAATGTTCTAGTAACTGAGTAAAATTCTGTGGCTTAAACCACCATAATCTTCTCCTATTATTTCGAAACTTAATAAAAACCCTGCCAGGACTGCCAGTTCATCATTTTCTTCTGTTATTTCAAAATGAAAACCCTAGATAAAGAAATAATTCTCAAGGTAGAATTTAATCCACTTACAGTACTAATAACATCTTGTTATTCTAGCGTTGGAGATAGCAGGCAAGCACATGGAGGACAGTATGGTGGCTTCTTATGTTGCTTTACTGTTGGGATGTATTCTTAAAGACAACAAGGTATAGGACTTCATATTTTGAATACTTGAAACTCAGAGACATTGAAGTAATGTTTCAAATACGAGTTGCTGTATTCTATTGGGGTTTCAAAATGCAAGTGTAATTTCAAATGCGGCATACTGAATAGAATACAGTGACAAGTATTTAACACGACATCTTATACTCTTTTATACTTTAAAATATTTCAAAGTCCGAGTAGTAGGACTTTGAAATATTTCAAAGTACTAGAACTTTGAAATGGCTGCGGTCATATTTGATGGGGGTTTCAAACTACTGCATGTGGTACAAATAAGAAACCCTGGTTGGTCGATGAGTTCATGAATTATTAATGAGTATAAGATGCACGTTTTAAATGGAGAGAAGGGCTAGGAGACTAGATTCTTTCTTTTATTTGAAAAAGCACTAAATTCATGTGTTGAAAGGATGTGCGCAAACGATGCCCATGAGCGTCCTTACTAAAGGACAATAGAGATTTTCACTGGATTAGACTTACGGAAAGTGGCATCAAAAGGGAATGTTGAAGGGACAAGAGGGGGGGGCAGGACTAGGAATAGCAACAAGGACAGACAAAAGGAACAACAAAGACAGGAGCAGCAACAGAGGTTCATGATACTATTGTTATTAACAGGCTAATGAAGCTCTCATCAGAAGTCTACTACCAAATAAAGACTTTACACTTCTTGTAGATGTTCTGAAAAAGTTTCTAGGATTTATGAGACTAACTGTAAGTAAATACTAGAACAGTATTTGGAAACACTACTAGGTGGTAAGTAGGGTGTTGGTAGGTTGTCAGTAGGGTGTTGATCGGTGGTCCGTAGGGTGTTGGTAGGTGGTCAGTTGGGTGTTGGTAGGTGGTCAGTAGGGTGATGGTAGGTTGTCAGTAGGGTGATGGTAGGTGGTCAGCAGGGTGTTGGTTGATGGTCAGTAGGGTGTTGGTAGGTTGTCAGTAGGGTGTTGGTAGGTGGTCAGTAGGGTGTTGGTAGGTTGTCAGTAGGGTGTTGGTAGGTGGTCAGTAGGGTGCTGGTAGGTTGTCAGTAGAGTGTTGGTAGGTGGATAGAAGGGTATTGGTAGGTGGACAGAAGGTTGTCAGTAGGGTGATGGTAGGTGATGATTGGGTGTTGGTAGGTGATCATTTGGTGTTGGTAGGTGGCCAGTAGGGTGTTAGTGGCTGGCCAGTAGGGTGTTGGTAGATTSTCAGTAGGGTGTTGGTAGGTTGTCAGTAAGGTGTTGGTAGGTGGTCAGTAAGGTGTTGGTAGGTTGTTAGTAGGGTGTTGGTAGGTTGTCAGTAGGGTGTTGGTAGGTGGCCAGTAGGGTGTTGGTAGGTGATCATTGGGCGTTCAGAGGTAGACAGTAGGGTGTTGGTATGCTAATGATAGGTTGTCAACACTTATTTGGGAGTCAAATTGTCTACTATTACTTACTCTAAATGAACAGCACTATGAATTTGCAAAAAAGTGCATTGATTATTGCTTTCTTTTTTTATACAGAGTGGAACTAGTGGACATTCTATAGAGAGGATTCTAAAAGTATTACAGAAATGCTGTGAAAGCAAAGATTAATATCATTCAAGATGCAACGTTTTATAAACTATTATTTTACATTGTACATATATTATTATTGGCTCATGAAGACCTCACTTACTCCATAAAACCGTATAGTTTAAATAATATCAGTGCTAATAATTGGTAATGCATTTCAGTGATGAATCAATAGAGAATAGACACTRGGTAGGGTGTTTAACACTGCAAAAACATTTTTGCAGGAACAAAGATTATCATGTACAAAATTTACCAACAAAATTACCCTTCTTTTTAATGTCCTATCCTGTACTACTCTTGTGAATTATCTTAGCCTGCGTAGTGGCACTTTTGGAAGGAGGACTAGGGAGGAGAAGTGCCCCCTCTCCAAAGTGCCCCTATGCAGGCTAGAATTATCTTTCAATTAATAATGTATTGTCGTTCAATAATTCATTAGAAATTTTACTTATCAATAAAACTTCCATCTTTTTTGTCCCATTTTTTCCTTTTCAGTGGACAAAATAAAGATCATCGTTAATATTCATAGTGGGACAGTTTTTCATTTTATTGTGTTCATGACAGTGATCATGTCACTCATCTCACTGTCACTACAAACCAAAGGAAGCCCAAGCAACTACTTGTACCTTATTACAAAAGGAAAGTATGGGAAATTGTGTATCATAAGAATAACTTTAGTGATACTTGTAGATTGACTCCAAATTGTACAGAGACAAAGAACAACAAATGCAAAAATTGGTATGTTAATAACTTCAAATATCACTTTCATGATACACAATTCCCCATATATTCCTTTTGTAATAAGGTATTTTATCATTGCGGGGAAAAAAAATTATTGCTCAAAGCTGATATGGATCTTGGTCTGGGCTTTTCAGGTCAATTTAACAAATTGACATCAGTTTTTTATGCCTGTCCTCTTAGTGACGATAAATTGTGTCATTACATTGTCAAAGCAGTGTGAATCCATGAGGCGTAGCCCAGACAATGTGATGACACAATTTATCGTCAATAAGAGGACAGACACATAAAAAGCTGATGTCAATTTGTTTTTTACAATAACAAAAATGATAAAAACTTCTCGTTTTTAGTGATCAAAACAACYRACRGAAAGASCGMRCGMTYGTTGACGTCAGCTTTATCTGTCTGTCCTCTTATTGATAATAAAAAATAACCAATCAGCGCATGAGAAATTCGTAAATTATTGTAAAAAAAGTCGTGATGAATTCATAGTCATCCAGTTACTACCTTATAGCTTTGGATCGTTCATGTTTCCACAAATATGTTTTGTTCATTGCTGGTGCAGTTTTTTATGATCTATTGAATCACAACACTTGAAATTGTGAGGTTTTTCAAGAGTCTTTAGAAATATGTGCAGTTTGAATGACTGGGAATTAGCCATTCTGAGGTTTAAGGAAAAAAACTGGATCGAGTTGGCATTGCAATGTCGTATTGTGGGACTGCTTAAGGGGACAAATTTGGAGAGATGGCGTCGCCTGAAACAGTCCCACAATGCACTCCAATGTCAACTTGGCCCAATTTTTCTCAACCTCGAAATACTCCCATTTGCAGTTTGCCTCGATTGAGTACAAATATGTTCATTTCTTTCATTACTGTTAATGTCCATTGTATAGTAGGGAATGTACCTACTATGCAACGATACGAGTTGTAAAATGCCACAGGTTTTGGTTGAATAGCTGAATATTTCAAGCCACAAGCGAGACTATGGCTGAGCAAAAAAGAACTCGAAACTGGAGTATTTGCTAATAGTGAGCAAGCCTAGCTTATACCTGCTATTATTTTTTTAGTTATACGTTTTGTATTTTGTTTTCATTATTTATACTATTTATACAGCTGTAATTTTATAAACGTTTGGCCATTGTTGCCCAGATTTCTTCTTATATCCTTCTCCACATCATGAAGTCATCAGCATCTCATCCTTTGCTTCCAATGGATAGTAACTGGGAAAGTCTGGCTAGAATCCACCTTCATTATCCGCCATTTCAGCAGGACAATCTTCATTGCTGACCAGCAGAGTGCCTCAACATGAACCAGATAAAACCGACTATCAAAAGACCTTTAAGACCAAACAGCAAAAGAGCTAATAACAAGATGACCGATACAATCGGTTGTACTACGTTTTGTCCAAGATTCCAGCGCGGAAAACCAGCATCGAGTAGTTTATTATTAAGTTGATCGAGCATTGACCCTTGTCCCAAAACACTAGGTCCATTGGGTCTTTGTCTTGTACTGAAGCTATTTGGACCTCCTTGTACGCCTTGTTCAGTCAAAGATTCTGGTCTTCTATTCCGTTGTTTGTAAGCCTGAGCTCTTGGATCGTTGTCCTGCACTATTTCTCCGTTGATAATTGTTACCATTTTCGAATGATAGACCAAAGAAAGCAGTAAATGAATTTATTTCTTGCTCAGTTTATACGTGGCCGCGCTGTTTGGGGACTGGAAATACCACAGGTAACCCAAAATAAGAGCAATTTTCGGGATCTCGTTTCACAGTGGAGGGGAAATAGGGTGTGAGCTATCTCAAAAAAACAAATTCACTGAAGAGGTCTGACCTGTCCTACCCTGAGTCACATCATTCCAGAGATTTTAGATGGAAGTTTTTTTTATCATTGTAAGACCAATGTTTATGGTCATCCAAGTGAATTCGTGGGAATGGAATCCTCCTTTGCAGACGTCCTAAGGGGGAAACCTAAAGAAGGAATTTTTAGGATGGTCCTTAAGGACACCTGCAAGGGAGGCTATGGGAATGGGGTACAGTCAGAGTTTACTTTTCTGTCTGTCTGTCTGTTAGCAGCACAAACAATGAAGATGCATATATAGCACTATGAATGAAATATAAAACTAATTTATTTCAATATTATTGTATAACTACTTTAAAAATTAAAATCTATAGCTTGACCTATTATTTATCTATTTATGCATAAGTCACAATATTCACATATTTTTCTAAAAACAGAAGCAATTTTATTGAAAAATACAATGAAAACATCAAAATCAATGAAACGCCATCAATATAACTAGCACTGATAATGTGGTACTAAAAATTACAGCACTCCACTGTTATGTACCAGTAATTAAGTGCAAAATAAAATGAATAGAATAATTATACAAACACTAAAACCGTGCAATACTTTAACTTCTTAGCACGAAATAAACAAAAGGAAACAATAGAATTAGCATAATTCAACGCTTTGTAGATTGCACGCTTTTAGTATTTATACTCATGGTACAGATTTATCACAGTCAGAAAGAGACTCTCAGCTCTTAAAATTACTACAAATCAATAGGAAAATGTTATCAAATTAAATATAATTTCATGCAGACATCACTGGTGTAATGCATTTCTTTAAATAGAAATAAAGTAATTTACCGAACATTGATGACCAAAAACTAAGAGTTACATTAGCTAAAACCTCACTAATTACAGTCTGGAAAATAATAGTTCATGCAAGGCCTGTATTTTGACAAAACGATGTCAAGAATATCCCCTTTGACAACAGTAAATGCAACAGAAAATCAAGAATCATAGACGAACCAGGAAAAAACCTCAAAGCTATATGGAACTAGGAGCCATGTTTTTTTAGCCCTTCGTTAACTGACCTGGCTGCATGGCAATTAATTCATCGACAGCTCTGATTTCTGGGAGTCATAAACTGTTATTAAATATATTTTTTTACTGTTTCTTGTTTGGGTGGCCTTGACAACTTTCAAACCTTGGGTATCTGGCCTCCATTTATCAAAAAAAGTATGAATTTAGAGTTGATGTAGTCAGAAGATGGAAGCACGAGTGGTGTGTGGTGCTAATGTGCATGCATCCTAGGTTCAAATCCCAGGAATGGTGTCATGTGAGTAAAGTCTTCTGTGCTTCGAGAGATTTTCTCTGAATTCTCCAGTTTCCTCCCTCCTCAAAATTCTAATTGGTTTTCAAGCTTTTACCGAGCTGGAACCTAGCTCTGTTGCAAGTGCTCAATGCTATGACACAACAGCCAAATCTTAATAGACTTTTTCTCAACTTTTTAAATTGATAAACTTAATCAATCGAAGCCTAATTATTATTTAGCAAAAGCTGTGTCACATTAGGAGTTGTTTGGATAAACCAGAAACATGAAAAGTGCTAAAATGGAACTAAAATACTTAATGCCAGGTTACAAGTGGTTATTTCTTATGAACCTGTTCCCTTCAGAATGCTTGCCATAGTATACATAACGACATTCCCCAAATGTCCCACGATGTTTTCCTGGAGTAGTTGTGTCGTTTGGAAGTGGAGTGTACTTAAAGCCATCATAATCTGTATCAGCAGATAAACCTGGTTTCTGTTAATTGAGAAGAAAATTTAAAAAAAACTGTGCTTAGAATTTAAGAAATATTCTAGATATGAAGCTGAAAAAAAWWRGGAAAAAAAAAAAAAAAAAAAAAAAAAAAAAAAAAAAAAAAAAAAAAAAAAGAAAATGTCAGTGTCTACCATTTGTTGAAATTGTCAATCAACACAATTCAGCTGGTATTAAGGTACAAGATTACCAAACTTTTATTTCAAATGATATCACACATTATGTATTATAATAGACCTATCCCGAAATTCGATTGACTGGTCACGAAACAATGGTTTCAAGTCAAAGTTGAACTTGATGAATAAAAGAATCAAGTTCAGTCTCGACTTCAAACCATTATTTCGTGGTCAGTAAAGCAAATTCGGGATAGGTCTATTATTATCAACTTCCTTGCTTACCATATTGTCTAATGTTGGGGTTACAACCTTCATGAATACACCAACTCTCTTAGCCTCTTGTCTCTCTGCTTCCTTCACTTGTCTTGAGTCAAGAAATTTTAGCTTGGGTAACTTGTACAAGACATAATATCTAAGATTTGGAATAAGCGAGTTAATTACTAGATGCTTCATAAGAGAATATTATTGCACAAAATAGGGGCCTTTAAACCTTTGCCCAAATGGGTGGCATTGGTGGTGCTGTGGTCTGGGATTGAGCCCTGGCTTGGACTGGATCAAATGTGAGTTAAGCTTGTTTGATGTCTTGTTCTCTCCCGAGCAACAAGGGTTTTTCTCTGGTTTTCCTCCCTCCATAAAAATCAATATGTGAGTTGAGTGTTGTACTGGTATGTTGTAATTAAAGAATGTAGTGATAGTGCATATGGAGTCAACATCACGGAAGAGCCCCGTAGAGGGAGTGATGGTTGTAAAAATCATAAGTCTGCATGCCCCTACATAATGATGTTTACAACAGACCCCTTGCAGCACTTTGGAATGCAGCTCAATCTGGGGGCCAAAACAATAGGTTCCAATTCTCAGGAGATTGTAATTCTTTTGTTTTGTCTCCAGATCGAGCTGCTTTGACGTCACATACAAGGGGTCTATACTAATTATCACTCTCAGCAGCCTATTCTCTTACCTGTATCGCTGATAATCCTCTTCATCTTGATCATTACCAGAGAGTTCATTTGGACAAGCCGTATTACCCAACATACTAAGGAACGTCAAGTTTGGAAGGTTTTTACAAATAACTTCCAAAAGTTTTTCAAGACTAACTAAGTGAGAATTATGTCAAGAAAAAATGTTGATGTCAAATTATTACAACATATTATAGGCAACTCGTTTTGCAAGGTTCAAAATAATGAAAATACCATATTAAGTATAGTTTAATAAACGAGCAAGAGTGTTTTATCAGGTTTAAAACCATATGGCATAGCCGAGTGGTTTTAGACCTGATAAAACACGATCTGCGAGTTTATTGAATGACTTCAAAAATTCATGAATAATATTGAGCATTTAGGGTCCTTATTCGTGAAATGCTCTTGTATTCTTTTGGTCTTTTATAAAGATTTAAAAATCTATATAAAGATATCCATGTTGAACTATTATCAGGTATAAAGATCCATGCACGTGATGGATCTGAAGGACCTGATAGGTCTTGATGCTTATTAATTATTCATGAATGTTTAAAGCACTTTTTTAAGTAAAGGATATTTTATTCTTGTTCATGGATAATGTTTTGAGATGAGGAAGAGGTGGTATTTCAAGGTCATCTCCTAGCTGATTGTTATCTAGAATCAGTTCCTCCAGCAGTTCAAAGCTATTGATTCCATTTAAAGTCCTAAATTTAAAAAAAAAAGTAAAAAAGGAAGAATATTCAAAATTAGGATGTGTTGTTTTCTATATGTATATTAGCAGGGACAGCGAAACAGGGGGCTGGGGGCTTTACCTTCCCACTTTTTATGAAAATGACAAATTATTTCAGGGATTAAAATAAACAGCCAGATATCACACAACCTCTGCCCAGAATTGAAACTTTGCCTTGTTGGTCATTTTGACCAGTAAGGTTAAGCCAGAAAGGAGGTATGACCGAGTTAAAACTAATTTGGCTGGACATAATAATAATAATAATTATTATTATTATTTAGGCATGATACATTTTACAGCGTTGTTGATGTGGTCGTGTATTTTCAAAATAACATATAATACCCCTAAAATATATATCCAAATATCTCTTTCCCTCTACTCTCTCTCTTTCTCCTTTTCACTCTCTCTCTTTCTCTGTCTCTTTCTCTCTCTCTCTCTCTCTCATCATGAATGACAACTTACTGGCCGTTATTCTATAAGCCCTGTATTTTGTATTAGTTTGAGTTCCATTATGAAGAAAAACAGAGAAACTTTTAGGAGTATTAGAGAAGGCTGGATGAGTGGGAGTAGGTTGAGTAGGTTATTACCTGTCGCAGTCAGCCCAACCAACAACCCAGGGGACCAGGAACTGCTATTCATCTGGCCTCTTCCCCAGATATTTTACTGAGCAAATACCTCAAATTATTGAAGCTCAGGTCAAGTCGTGTCACCAGTTTGCCATACTTCCTCCCTATTATTCCTGGCACAGTCTCGGCTTCTTGGCCAATAAATGATAACTATTAATAATAATTAATAAATCATATTAAAATCTTTTTAGCAGATCATCATATATGTGTGAACTTTCACACTACAAGTAATTAGTCAAATTAGTGATTCTGTTTATAATTTTAAGCCTTCAATAAAAACGTATCACACCTTACTAATTGCTGTTTTAAATATTATAACTAAATGGATATCCAGACGACTTCAAAGCAAAATAACCTATGATTGAAATTTTTAGAATGTTCAAAAACGAAAGAGTGATTTCTAATGAAAAGTAAGATGAAAAAAAAGAACAAAGGTCAGGGTTTTGAAGCACGTTTTACAGTCATGTGATGTTCCTGCAGTCGTTCTTCCTCTCCATCACGAAATCCAGGTCATTTCTATTAATTTGGAGACCCAATTATATCTACCTGGTTGTCACAAAGTACTATACCGTCCGTATTGCTCTCCATGAGTATTTTTACGTCTGTTTTGGTTGCTTTATTCCTTCAATTTTGAACATCACTAATATTGATGTCAACTCCAAAATCAAAATCTGTGTGTGTGTGTGTACATGATCTTGCCTTACCGATATAACAGCTCGCTTGATTGGGTCGTGGAATACATCCAATCAAATATTTTCTCTTATAAAAGATGACGTACACATTTCCCTTGTAAAACGATTTCTGATTGGGCTATTTTTATTGCATCTGTCCAATCATAAGCCGCCTTATAAGTAAATGCGCCTTCAGTGTTTATAATCAGCGTGAAGCCCTGTCACCATAGAAACTAACAAGATAAGATTGATTCTGTGTTGTTGGAGTGGAAATTTAGTGAAGTTTTACCTCAAAAATTATACTTTTTAAAAGTAATAGGTATTATTTATGAAGAGTTATGGATTCTGAATATCTAAAACAGCATGTTGGTGAAGCTTTGGCCATTGGTTTGACAGAAATTGTTGAAAAAAGGCCAGTAGATCCTATCGAGTACTTGGCTTACTGGCTGAGAAAATACGTAGAAAATAGAGATTTTGAGCTCAAAGTAAGTATGAAAATACTATTTTTTTATGATTTTATATCATTACCAGTTCAGAAAAACTAAGATGTAATCTTTAATGCATCCATCTATGGATATCATTCGAATTAATAGTTTGTTTCGTAGTATTTTAAAGTCAAACCATACTTGCAGCACTCAACCAAGATTTATGCCTGTAAATGAAATTTGTTATTTCATTTTATTAGTCTGAGTTTTGATGTATCAATATTTTTTTATCAATCTAGAAAAAAGAGGAATTAGCTGCTCTTGAACTTGAGAGAACGGTTGCCAAGGATGAAAGGGAACGACAGATGAAAATGATGGAAGAAGCAGAGGTAATTGCACGACAAGAAGCATATGAAAAGGCAGCTCAAGAAGAAGTAGTTGTTGACACAGCACCAAGACCAATGCCGCCTGAAGTATCTGGGACACTACCGGCTGTTGCTGAAGGTGATGAGGAAGAAGACGAAAAACGTAAGTTATATGTCTGAATGTGTGTTCATGTGTGTGTCATTTCACTAGCATAAAGAGGGGGAGGGGGGGCACATGCTCCTCCAAAAAACTTGCTTTCTGCACCAACATTTAAATGATTCATGCAGGATTCCTGTGGATTTAATTAKCTGTAGTTACAGAATGATACAGAAAAATGACAGGTAGTAAGAGCAGATTTCATAACAGCATGCCAAGGACTCACGGTATGGATTTTTCATGCTGTGTGACTAGATGAAAACCTTGCAAAATAAGCCTTTTAGTAGTTTTTGCCATATAGCACAGTCATGCACAGTGGGAAAAAGACAAAAAACAGTGTATGCATCAAACCAATCACTTGGTGTTGTGTTTCTACTTATCCAATTAAAATAGTTAGGATTATAACACCCACCCTGTTATGACACAGCAAATGATGTACTTTTGCCAATTTTACTTTATCTTGACTGACTGGAAGGGGAGCCTTGGGTCCTTGATGGTCCCGATGGACTGTTGATTGCCATGTCCAGCTATATTATTGATCTGAGTTTAGATTTCATCATCATTGAACTCTTGTCTTTATTCTGTGTAGGTAGAAGAAAAATGAAATAAGAGAAAAGATGACTAAATAGATAAATGTGATATCAATGTAAATGAAATCAAAATTAATGTATATAGTTACATTTATCAATGATGTTAGGGTTTCAAAAAATGAAAAGAAATAAACTGATAAACCCTTTCTTTAACGAGGGTGGCACTAAATAGCAAAAACTATGCTAATAAACTCGTGGCCCTGATCTTGCCTTAAAAGCAATAAAATATAATAAATACAGATTTGTTTTTCACTAATAAAGCCATCAAATTCTTGTAAGCACAAACTATGCTTCTAACAGTCAATTGTTCAATGGTATTGGGAATTGGTAACTTCAAATGAAAGGCAACTAGAAACAGATAGGAAAAACAAGACAGGAACATTACATAGGAAGATTTACCAACTGATAGTCTTGTCATGTATCACAGTGAGTATAATCCTAACTTGTTATTCTTAGCTTTATATCTTTAGACAGGCTAGATTTTTAAAAATTCCTTGAATTTTATTGCTTTGAATTATATTTTTTTGTCATTTTCAGACTTTCAATTGACATTTTTTTTGTATGTTCAGAGGAAGAAGCAAAGTCATCAGACACTGATGCCAAAACCAAAGACACAACTACAAAGGAAGAAGGTCAGTTACCAACACTAAGTGAAGAAGCTGAAAATGAAGAGAATACGAATGAGACTCCTCAAAAAGATGAACAAATAGAAAAAACAGAAGAAACAAATGAAACAGAGAAACCCAAAACAGAAGCAGAGGAACCCAAGACAGATGCAGAGGAACCCAAAACAGAAGCAGAGGAATCCAAGACAGGAGCAGAGGAACCCAAGACAGATGCAGAGGAAACCAAGACAGATGCAGAGGAACCCAAGACAGATGCAGAGGAGGAAATACCCCAAAAACAATCAGAGGAGCCTAAGGCAGAAACAGAGGAACCAAAAACAGAAGCAGAGGAGAACAAACAAGAACAGCAAGAGGAAGAAAAGGAAGCTGCAGAAGGTAATATTGTTTTATACCTTTTTAGCAACAAACAGACACCTTAAACTTAAGGGGGCCTTTGATTTATCATGGCATAGGGGACATGGAGGAGAAGGAGGCTCAACAACTTTCTTGGGAGGATGGTTACAATAATTTTATTTGTTTTGAAAAATATAGGGATATAACAAAAAAAAAAAAAAAAAAAAAAAAAAAAAAAANAAAAAAAAAAAAAAAAAAAAAAAAAAAAAAAAAAAGAATTGGGAAGTGCAATGGGATCCAGTACTGGTATACATTAAAACAAACCCCAATGGTCTATAGAAATAGATGTTAACCCAAGTTAAATATTTATTTATTTTAGTCACATTTTTCCTTACATCTGTGGATTGCGTTTCTGTTTGTTCACAAACAAATTAGGTTTATTTATTCATTTATTTATTTTGGTTGCTTACAAGTTATCTTTGACTTTTCTTCAGGAGTCCAAGCTGATGGTGCAAATGCATCTGAAAAAGAAAGTGAAAATCCTGATGATACCACAGAAGCTGAGAAAGAATAATAAATATGAAATATGTAATATAGTGTACAAATTTGTACTTTCTTTGTCAATAGATGTTTAGTCATCAATAAATTATTCACATTACGATATTACAATTTCTCCATCATTTCAAAATTGCATTCTAAACATGTAAAATTTGTAGTCTCAGTTTCCAAGGTTCATACACTATGCTTGTCATGCGAGTATGAATAATGCCCATAAGTGAAAATGTAATCCATTCATTATTCTAATTTATCTTCCACTAGGACTTGCCTACTTAAGAATTGTCTTCTCAAGAATGAATGTTGTGTAACGTTTTTAATTCCTTATTACTTTCATCTGAAAAATGTATTCTAGGAGTGCATGTTCCCCAAGTTGACCTCTCTTGTCTCCCATGAAAGTATTTTATTTGAGCGAAGCATTCTTCATTAGCTTGTCTTGTTAGATCAACTAGAATGATGACTGTTTCATTGTTATTTATATCAAGGGATTTTGAGTCATGTGGTTGTACCTCAAGAATACACCACCGGCATGTATATATTTTTGTATTTTTTATGTAACCATGGAAACAAAAATATTATGTAGGTATAAATAAAGCAATATTCTATAATAATATTGTTTAGTTTTTCTATCAAAAACACAACATACCAGTTTAAAAGGAAGCCATTTCTTAAAATTTTGTCTAAGTGAAAACCGGAATTTTTTGCTAAGAATCCTAGATTTTGAATTCTTTGGTTCGGGCTTCCTGTGYATATTCCAGCGGTCTTCCACATGAACKACAACAAGATGGCTGCCGAAGGTGTCTTGTATTTATGTCTTTTTGCACAAGAACATGKGGACTTYAGAGTGCCGGTAAGTAGTGCTACATGTGTATCCTTATACCACTTGTTTGCATCCCTATGCTAATAGTTTATATCCCTCGTTAAATAAGACAAAAACGGGACTAAAGTGTACGGTGTTCTTGGATTCTGCATGACTTTATAGGCTAGACTCAAAAGCTCAGATGATTCTATTTATTCCATTTATGTGTTACTCATTTAGTCAGTGAATTGGGCAAGGCATCCAATTTCGTTTGCTTTCATTGAGATTTGTAGATCTTTTTAGTTGAATATATTCATCTTGAACCAAGTTTGTGCTATACCACAGGAGACCCAAAACGCTTATATTTTTCCTACGTGAAAATCCATTCTTTTATATTGTGATTATTTTCTTATATAATTTATGTCATCTTTTACTGTGTCTAAATGTATATGTTTTACTGAAGTTCCCTTTTGAAAGCTCACTAAAATGACATTGCATATTTTAATTTATTTAATTYTCTTTATTTTGTTTTGTGTGTATAATTTATTTAAAACCAAGGAAGTGATATCCATATATTAATTGATCTGAGCCATACTGATTGGACTGATCAACATGTGACCAAGAGCTAGGCCAGGATCGGACAGGCCTATAAGTGGAAACCTTTCAGGCTGGACATTGTTCTGGTGATGGAATATTAGACCATGCATTAATTCATGCAGCCTTGTTATATATTTTGAGCCTTGTTTATGTATTTCAGTGGTTATAGACAAACAGAAACTCATTAAGGGGTTGAAATCTGTGACAGCCAATTCAATAATGATTGCTGTGATATATTTCTGTGGTATGATGTTCCAGAATATTCAAATATATTGTTGATGAATTTTGATCATTGTCAGAAAGTGATATGTATGTCCTCTTGCTTCAAACACACAGTAGATATCCTGTATTTTCCATTGACATTAATTCAGGAAATTTCTCTGAAGCCAGTGTGAATCATGATCATGATCATGAATCCAGATATATTCCAAATATGGTCAAAAATATAATTTGCATATTTGAATATTTATGAGAATGGTTACAGACTGTTACACATTTCACAGGTTTACYATCCTGAGTATTTGTGGTTTCGGATGTATGGAATAAGCCTTGTCCCCCTTTCTTCCCCTCTCACACACATAGCTTGATCACACCAAACTCCAAAAACTGCCCTTAAAACACATCGGATGAATAAATAACACTCAAATTTCATGAACTGAATGACAAAACTTTATTTTGATGGCATTTTCAGGTTATCAAACCATCCCGTAATGAAAGAAATATTGGCGTAATCTTTGATTCTGTGATGTCAATGGTTCCTCATGTTAATAATATCTGTAAGACGTCGTTCTATCATTTGCGTAACATTGCTCGTATTCGTAAATTTATCTCCGTCCATACTACTGAAAGACTTGTCCATGCTTTTGTGACATCCAGGCTTGATAATTGTAATTCTCTTCTATATGGTTTACCTAATGCTCAAATTGATAAATTACRATATGTTTTGAACTCTGCTGCTCGTCTTGTAACTCTCTCCAAGAAGTATAATCACATCACTCCTGTCCTTTGTTCTCTGCATTGGCTTCCTGTGAAACATCGCATCAATTT
>NW_022258903.1:99715-115983 GCF_009602425.1 Actinia tenebrosa | reverse complement strand
TATATATAAGTCATCTTCTCTTTTAAAGGGAACGAATTCAAGTCTGTCGATACATATGTTACAGTTAAGCGCGGGAAACTAAAAAACACTTTCAATCTACTATTATATTCTCAGTCTTAGTTTCAAAACACTCAAAACTTAGGCTCTAACTTTCGTAGTTCAAAACCTAAATAGTTAAGCAGCAAATGATTTCTTTTCAACGAGTTTTTGAACTTTTCGAATTTCAACTGCGTCACCACGATTAGCTACTGACCGAAGCTAGTGACATGAGCCGGAAATGCCTGTGACGTCAATAGATCACAAGCTTCTCACCAGACCAGACTCGTGACTTTTGAATGACATTTTCTGAATGTTTTACATGTATAGGAATGTTAGATATCTGGAAAATATTAGAAATCCAAAAATACATATTTCTTCTCTTCTTTCATTTTCTTCTTGTTTACCAGGAATAATTCTTTTTGATCAAATAAACACAGAATCATACAAACATGAAAAAATTTTGACCTTTTTCTTTTTCTTTTTCAAATCTTTTTTAATTTTCTTTCTGTTTCTTGTTTTCATCTTATAATATTAGCAAAGTATTATAATCAAAACCATTTTGTTTTCCCTCTCAGGTTTATTTTTTAATTTAATTTCTTTTTTTACTCAGTTTTTGAAATGAAAATTATCCTAGGAAATATAGATAATAGGAAATGTATAGACTGTGTGGGCATTTCATTCATTCCATTTTTGTTTCAGTTTCTAAAAAGTGAAATGGTAAAACAAGACCCTTTTCTCTAAATTCACGAGATCAGATATCATGTATATGAGGATTCATAATACAGGAGTTTTCCGTTTTCCTTTTTTTTTGTTTCTTCTTTATTGGTTTTTGATATTTCGAACTTCCATGACGAGATCAGATATGGTAAATAGAGATTTACGATACGAGAGTTTGCTCTTTTTCGTTTTTAGGGACCAGTCATTATTTACAGGGAAGGGGGNGGGGGGGGGCAAAACATTTTGTGCACTAAAAAAGGAGGGCCAAAAAAATTGTGTAGGCCCAAAAATATTGTGTAATAGCAAATTTACTGATATTGGGGGGGGGGGTGGGGGCACTAAATTTGGAGTTCTCTATAGAAATCTGATGCTCAATTTTTTTTCGGTAAAGGGGGGACCCAAAAAAAATTGAGCATCACATTTCTCATTTTCTATTTCCACCAGCCCACCCCCCTCCCTTTATATCTGATCTTGTCATGGAAGTTCGAAATATCAAAAAGGAATAAAGAAGAAACAAAAAAAAAGGAAAACAGAAAACTCCTGTATTATGAATCCTCGTTTACATGATATCTGATCTCGTGAATTTAGAGAAAAGGGTCTTGTTTTACCATTTCACTTTTTAGAAACTGAAACGAAAATGGAATGAACGAAACGCCCACACATTGTAAGGGGATAGCTAATAAGGAATGACTAAATTTGTTTTAACAAAGGAATGTTAACTATGCACAAATGGATGCATTTTCCACTCAGAACACATGATTTCTAGGATATATACATGACTAGCAAAAACCAATAAATTATATTCTTCTTTCTTTTCCAGAGTTTGAAATTAAAATTATTCTTTTTCATAGTAAACTAGCCTCTGGCTGAAGCTTCACTTTCATTAAATTTTTATTAGTTTCATTATATAAGCTTTTATTTATATATAGCTAGTTCTTTTTCATAAGTATTGTCAAATTTTTTATTAATTACTTTTTATTGTCATTTCTTTCTAAGGTTATGCGGGCAGTTGTATTTCTTACACTGTGTGCCATGGCAGTAAGTGGAAAGATGAAATGCAAGCCAGATGAGGTAAAGATGTGTGCAAACAAGGACTGGCAAGAGTGTTTTTGCAGAAAGTGCTTGTCGTGCCCTCCAGGTTATGGACCAAATCGTCCATGTGGTGGAAGATATGTGAATGGTAGTACGATAATAAAGTGTATACCATGCATTAGTTTAAAAAATTATTCTCATGAGTATAGCATCGCCTCCTGTCAGCCATGCGTTCAGTGTGAGGGCAAAAAGACTCTGCAAGAATGTACAGCCAAAAGCAAGCGTATTTGTAGTACCATATGCCAAGAAGGGTACAGCATGAACTATGCTACAGATGAATGCTTACCAGACCCCTCATTCAAGACACCTCCTGGACAGAGCAGTACTACAGCAAAATGGACTACCACCCACTTGCCTAAGACTACTACTACTCAGCAACCTAGTAGCACCACCCCAATCCAACTCACCAAAACTCAAACAAAACCACATGGAACTACAAAATCTAGTACTCATCCTGACATTTCTGGAAGCAACTTGGAAAGCAATTCTGCAAACAACTCTGAAAGCAATTCTGCAAGCAACTCTGCAAGCAATCTTGTAAGCAATTCTGCAAGCGGTGATTCCAGCCATTCAAGGGATAACAAAATAATTATCCTATCAGTGTCCGGCATAACACTAGTGGTAGGTGTGGTGTGTTTCCTCAGGAACAGACAGATGTTTTGCTTCCGCCATGCCACTGGGAATCAAAATTCTGAGGAAATACCATTGTCTGATTATAAGGATTCTATATCTCCAAGATCTTCTCAAGAAATAGGTACATTTCATAATTAAAAGTCTTTGTTTTTTATCTTTAATCTTTATTGAGAATTTCTACTTCATTCCAAAGTGTCGTAAAGAAGGGTCGATCCAGACCGTCTATAAGTTAACATTTATGGTAATAAAACAGAGTTAGTAAGGCTGTGCATAAGAGTTAGTAAGGCTGCATGCATACAGGCGTATAAAAATTATTAGTCTATATTGCTGTAGCTATATGATAGAATGAATTCACGTAATCTCCTTTTTACATGCAAATGAGTTTAGGTAGTAAAATAGCATGCTAATGAATTTCGAGAACTTGCGATAACCAAAAGCATTGCATTCCAAAGTTAATGAACTTTAATACTGCAGTACTAATTTCAGTATTCCCAAATGTTTAAAGTCTGATCATTTCTAATCCATGATTAAAACCATTGATTTATATGGAACCGAGCTGTCTTTAGGTAAAATTATTTGTTTATATTTTAATATCCATGTGTATCAAAGAGTATTGTATGTCTCATTTGCATGCTATTTTACCCCTCAAACTCATTTGCATGTAAATTAAAAGGCACTTACGCTAAACCGTTCTAATAATTCAAATATACTGTGAATTTTTACAGTATCATGATGACATCATGATCACCTGATAAAATAAAATAATATTTTCACCAGAGGATAAGATAATTTAATAGCTACAAATACCACCTCTGATTATTTTCAAATTATTTATATTTTAAATGTTATTCCACAGTCCCATGGCCAGACAAGTTTCGTCTCAAAGATATAGTATCAGCTCTCCGTTCAAATATTGCCAACTACATTGTTGGCGAAGGCTTGACAATTGGACTTATCAATGGTTGGCGTGCCATTGGAGAAAAGGTGAAGTTAAATCCAAATGAATTAAAAGCAATCAGTGCTGCAGGACATTTAAAGACACATACAAATGAGGGTGAGCAACTACTGTTAAAGCTGGAAACTTGTCAGCCAGAGTTGACACTTACTGAATTTGTCAATATTCTAGAAAACCTTGGGAGGAAAGATGTGGTGAACTTGATAAAAGACCACTACAATAATGAAAACGAAGCAAACATTAATGCAAATCAAATAAGTGTTACCCCTCAAAATAGCCATCCTGAACCTGAATTTGTTTGAAAGTATGAGCATGCCAACTTGCAATATCAAATGCAAGAGACTGTTAATTCATACAAGTGGGTTCAAAAAATTAGGCATAGACATATTGTCTGATACACTTCAGAATGCAGCTCAAATTTAGGGCCTCCTGCACAGAACAATAGATTTCCAGTTCTCGAGAGATTGAAAATTCTTTTGGTGAATTTGACATTTATTGTTTTAGTAAATGCTTGATATTCCCTAAAGACATTATTATGCTCTTGCTGCAGGAAAAAGGACATTATTTGTATATATTATATGCACAAACTTACATTGAAAACCTTTTAAGAGCCCAGAAGCAATTTTTAAAAGTAAATAAATTAAGATAAGAACATGGATTTCTTCATTAGTTTAGACCAATATATATATAGAAGCTAAGGTACCATATAGAAACTAGCTACAGTATAACCCTGTTAATAAGGACACCGTTGGGACGGACAAAACTGTCCTTATTAACAGGGTGTCCTTATTAAGCGAGGTGTAAAAAAAAACAGCTGAAAATACATTTTTAACCGTTTGTTTTTACTCTGCTGTAAACCTTGAGCTACAATGTTCAATACAACAGCCTGAACTGAAACAAAAAGTACAAGCACTACATCATTTCTATACTGTGCTGTATAATTTCCGATTGCGAGCTCTGTCTATTTGATTATGCTGTAATATTTAGTAAAATCTACTGCAATAATGGTCAGTTGATACGCAATAACTGACAATATAATCCGTATTAATTCGATATATCAATGAAAAAATTCAGTAAAGACGTCTTTAAATTTCAAGTGTCCTTAATATGGGGTTGATTTTGTATGGAAACTGTCATTTAGGTCCTAGAAAAGTGTCCTTTGTACTTATTAACGGGTGTAGTGTAAATATTATAAATATTATAAATAATAAGTTAATATTTTAAAAAAGCAAGTATACATATAGTCAATAAATTAATCATGCAATGTTGTTAATTTATTGTTTAATATATAGAACCAATATTGTAATCTTTATGGCTTGATGCACCAAGAATAAAGATCAAAGATATGATTGTATATAAGTTATTTCAAAAATGGACATTGGAGCCAAAGGCAACAGGAGGTGATCAGTGATATTAATTCTATAGGTTTTTCAAGATCAAAGAATAGCTGGAATGACTCATGTTTCTGCTTCTTATTCTCGTCATTCTAGGCACACAAAAAAGATGTAAGCTCATAATATTCTTTAATTTCCATCTTAGAATGACCTAGCTATCACCTGCTATTTCCTACATCTCCTCTCTGACGATAACCTTCTTTGATATATAGGTATAGAAAAGATTTTAAACTCATATGACATGACAACATTCTGCAGGCCAGTATTTATATGCTAAGCAGTAATAATTTTTTTGTCTAAAAAGAAAACACTTGAATTATAAATGTCCAAGAAAACCATATTTTATAGGGAGGGATATTTATAAGGTGTCTATAATTAAGACTCCATCAGTTTGTAGTCATTTTATTACATCTGCAGGATATACTAATAGTCAATAAGACAGAATAAGTGCTTGCTAAATCTAGCAACATACGAATTGTTAGGGTGAAGTCACTAAACCTGTGAAATAAAAATTGCTTGTTAAAGTGTAATAGTCCAATAATAGACACAAAAGAAAACAATGGAATTAGGGTCTACTATATATTAAAGTGTATTAGTCTAATATCTATTGCACAGGTTTAGTGACTTCACTGTAATGAATTAAAGAATTCAAAGTACTGTATCTTCATCAACAGTCTATATATATATATACTTCTTTCAATAATAGACCAAATCCATGGTGTAACGATGTTTTCCCAATTTAGGCAAAACAAACCCCTTGAGGAATGATTACCTATTGTGTTGAAACTCTTGTCTGATGTTATCCCATGACTCCCTTAGGATACTTACAAAGTTTTTGAAGAGTAAAAACAAACAAAAATTGAATCAGACCTTAGAGGTTTGTCATGCACTGAGTTGGGAAAACATTGTGACACATGGATTAGGTCCTAAGAGCTATAGTCACCAAAAAGTTGAGACCACTGAAAAAAATAGGAAACAAAACAAAAACTGACTTTATTGAATTTAGTATTTTATATGTACCAACTACAGCTGAATAGATAGTACCCTGCAAGCAGAGGGATTTTTTTAAAACCCCTCTGCTCGCAGGGTAAATATATAGGTGCTAACAAAGTAAAGTTAGTATTGTTTTCAAACACTTAGGCCCATGCAGTCCACAAGTCGAACTTTTGCCAAGTGAAATGTTTTGTAAACAACGGATATTATTCAGCTAATGTGTAAAAACCAAACAGTTTGATGTACATATACTGTAGATATATATATAGTGGGATATGTCATTCTTATGAACACTGACATTGCGATGCTAAAAATAATCTGCCAACCTGCCAAAAATATTACTGACCATTCAAATGACAATTTTAGTCCAGTTGCTCATAATATTGTACATATCCACCAATAGATATACATGTATATAATAATTATAATGCACTAAAGTGTAAGACAATAAGAAATAAACCCCTGAAAAATTAATATCTGTCTGTTTCTTTGACTACATATCTAAATTTATGAGATTATAAAAACTGTAAATTAATCTAATATTCTAGACACTTTGGGACTGTTCACAAATTATATCTAACAGAGGGCGTTTGGGTGTGAAAAGAGATTGGTATGCCCAAGTTTTGGGACCCTTTGTTTATATGTATTTCCAACATTTTGAAGTCTCTCTTTAAGTCTTATTTCTATATATTGGCAATGTGCCTGTAATGTTACCATACCCTAGGATGCCCTTTCTCACCCTATATGCCACAAGACTCCAACTCAGCTCAGCTTTCACAAGCATGGACAAAACTGGACAGTCTACAATGCTGGCAACAAAGTGTTCCATCATTAGAATTAATGGCATCCAAAGGTAGAACCTAGAGTAGCATTGCAAGAATGTCATATAACTCATTAATTTTTAAAAACACTAATTTTCTGGGTACCAAAATCAAGGCAGGGGTGTAGCCTGTAGCCCAGATATTGCCTTTTGGGGGGAGGGGCAAAACCTGTGGCCAACCCAAAAAATGGCATCAAATGGCCAACTAGCCTCCCTTGCATCTAGTGGGGGACAGATGGGAACTGAAAGCTAGTGTGCCTCATAGCAGCTGTAAAGGAGGCGAATGGCCAACAGGATAGGGGGAGGGGGCTAGGCCCAGACAGCCTCTACAATGCCATTTTCTCTCTCACACATCCCCCTTAACAAATAATGAATGGCCCCTTTATACATTCATTTGGGACCATATAAACTTACTGAAATATGTATAGCTTGCTATGTTGATATGTGAATATAAGCTTACATACCTGGGCCACTCTGGGCCACTGCAATGGATATCATGTACAATCCTGACGTTACAGGAAAATAGGGCTTACCATAAACCACGAAACGAAACGAAACGAAACAATAAAATTCGAAACGAAGATTTCGCATTTTACAGATGTAAAGAACAGTGTAAACTTTCCATGTACCAAAAGCCACAAATTTATAAACTATATTGAAATACTTCAACTCGTGTTGTTGTGGCGCCATTTTGAATGCACAGGGACCCCAATCGAATCATAATATATGACACCAGAGAAAAAAATTTAGAAGAATACACCACCGGCATGTATATATTTTTGTATTTTTTATGTAACCATGGAAACAAGGAAACAAAAAAATCGTGTAAACAAAAATATTATGTAGGTATAAATAAAGCAATATTCTATAATAATATTGTTTAGTTTTTCTATCAAAAACACAACATACCAGTTTAAAAGGAAGCCATTTCTTAAAATTTTGTCTAAGTGAAAACCGGAATTTTTTGCTAAGAATCCTAGATTTTGAATTCTTTGGTTCGGGCTTCCTGTGYATATTCCAGCGGTCTTCCACATGAACKACAACAAGATGGCTGCCGAAGGTGTCTTGTATTTATGTCTTTTTGCACAAGAACATGKGGACTTYAGAGTGCCGGTAAGTAGTGCTACATGTGTATCCTTATACCACTTGTTTGCATCCCTATGCTAATAGTTTCTTAATTAAGACAAAAACGGGACTAAAGTGTACGGTGTTCTTGGATTCTGGCATGACTTTACGGGTATAGGCTAGACTCAAAAGCTCAGATGCTTCTTCAGATGTTATTCATTTAGTCAGTGAATTAGTCAAGGCATCCAATTTCGTTTGCTTTCATTGAGATTTGTAGATCTTTTTAGTTGAATATATTCATCTTGAACCAAGTTTGTGCTATACCACAGGAGACCCAAAACGCTTATWTTTTTCCTACGTGAAAATCCATTCTTTTATATTGTGATTATTTTCTTATATAATTTATGTCATCTKTTACTGTGTCTAAATGTATATGTTTTACTGAAGTTCCCTTTTGAAAATGAATACAGCTTATATGCATATTTGGGCTCCCTGTGTTTTCCAAAAAAATTGGCTTGGGTCTTGACTCCCAACACAAGAGCCCTGCCATTCTTACTGCTAATTCTCCAAGAAATGCCAGAGTGTCTTTGAAACCTTAGAATTTCAAGAGCTGTGATTGGTTGGAATATTTCTTGCAAAAGTTACTATTAAAAAAACTGCATTAGGAAACAGAGTCAGCTTGCATCAAAGGATAACAATAGACTTGAAAGCTCACTAAATGACATTGCATATTTTTATTTCTTTTTTTTTTTTTGTTTTGTTTTGTGTGTATAATTTATAACCAAGGAAGTGATATCCATAGCATCTTTACATGGTATAAACCTGGAATGCAAAGATGGTTATAAGAATGAGGTACAGTAATTAAGAACATTTAATCCAGCTATTAATATGCAGATGCAGTGGTTGTTTCCCAGGAGGGGTGGTTCTCCCAATATATATAATGAAGAGTGGGAATAATCATCGTTTCTTTAGTGCTTGGAATTCTAAGTCACTCCCTCTCTTTAAGGGGGAAAAAACGATGGTTTTAAGGCTTTTTTTTATAAGTTGTTGATTATCTCATGTTTTTCAAAGTAATATCTTTCAGGGTCAACAACAACAAATTTATTGTACCCAGAATTACAACAATAAATATTTACAAAGAGTCAAAATTAAACCAGGACCACACCCAAACTATATCTTTTAGGAGTTATATTAATTTTTTTGTGGTCATCTCTGCCCTATTTACATGAGAGTACCCCTCTAGGGTGTTGATGTTGATGATGATGTTTTGTTGTTAGTGTTTTTATGTTTGTTGTTGTTGCAGGTTGCAGATTGTAGATGCAGATTGCCTATTGTAATTGTTGATGATTTTGTTGTTGTTGTGGCTGCTGCTGCTAATGTGCTGCTGCTGCTAATGTGCTGCTGCTGTGCAGATTGTTTGATGTTAACTGTTATTAAAGGATGTTGTTGTGGTTGTTATGTTTTGTTTTTATTTGCATTAGAGTCCATTCCTAAAAGTGACATTGCCATGTGAAGATGATGCCAATAAATTATTATCCAGATCTCTATCTATCAAGTAAGTATTACATTTATCAGTAGTCAAAAATACCAGCTAACTATGAATGAAGGCAATTCCCCATGGGAGCCCAACCCTACCCCTGGCTGAAGTTTAGTAGGAACATTAGCTGATAGGGTTTAGGGTGTCTATAAATAACAAAGCCATATTTTTGGGGAATAAAAGTAGAATATATCAGTAGTACACRTGCCTATCACTTCAGTTTGTTTCCTAGACTCAGCATCACATGGAAGAAGTAGAGTCTTTTAAATCTTTCCCAGGGGCATGGCATAGCAAGAAACCAGGAAATGGGGGACACTCAGAATGGAAAAAAAAAGAACTACACATCTTTATTCACTCAATTAATTACCAAAAATAGAGGGGGCTGCCCCACACTTCACAGCGCTAGTCTTCTCTATCTCTATCCAAGGGGTATATATTCCCAGTGTTCTTTGATTTTCCTTGCCTAGAAAAATAATTTCTGATTCACTCTATAAATTTAACATGCCTTGATCAATGTTGGTAGCCTCAATGAACATTTCTAATTTTGAGAAATTTGAAGATAAATCAATATTAACTGATAAATGATATCCTTTCAATATTCAGATCTCTGTATGAGTTGTGGGGAAGTGGCAAAACATTAGATGATCTATGTGAGCAACTGAGAAAATACCCAATTAACAAGATAGTGAGTAACCATGCAAGAATACTACTTACAAATCTTTCAATTTTGTTAAATTTTGAATCGCTAGATTATCTATATATCTCGTAATATTTTTTTTTTCATCAGAAACCATATGGTAATGAAGAATCTTCATTTAGAATAAATGTTGAGACATACAATAAAAAAATACCACAGTCCAAAAGAAATCTATTCTATGAGGTAAGAATTAAGCTGTAATTTATACTGTACTATTTATGGTGATTTTGTTGGTGTCAAAGAACGTAATTCAACATGATACTACTACTGCTGCTGCTGCTGCTGCTGCTGCTGCTGCTGCTGCTGCTGCTGCTGCTGCTGCTGCTGATGATGATGATGATGATGATGATGATGACATTAATAATAGCTAATGGTAATAAACATGAATTTCTAAGTCAAAGTACAGTATGCATGGGATGCTGAGTATTTATGCTTTTTTGGCCCCTCTAAAAATTGATCTGACATGTTTTCCTTCAACTTTAATTTTCTATAGATATGTAAGTACTTTCACGGACAAAAATAACAGTGTAATTTTTCTGATAGTTTTCCCTGTTCCTTTTTTGCATTACTTAGTTTCCCAGAGTGCTTTGTGAGCTTTGATGATCACATATCAGTATTATACTAATGGTGTTTGAATGAGTTACTATATGTAATGTTCCCGAGAATGATAAAAAGCATTTCAAGTAATGATATTGGTTCTAGTGGTAGCAGTAAAAGTAATCATAATAATGATGACATTTGATGAGGATGATGATTGTGATGACATCAGATGAAGATGGTACATTTGATTCTGATGCCCAGGGCGATGAAGGTTACAAGAATGGTCATTATGGTGTTAATGACATTGATGATGGTGATGATAATGATGATGATGATGGTGATGATAGTCATGGTGAGAATATCTGATGATAATGACAATAATGGTACATTCTGATGCTGATGTTGATGATGGTCACAGTAGTGTACAAAATAATGGTGAAGATGGATGATAAATATATTCTATAACTAATGTTTTTCTTTTGAATCAGACCTTATCATTTCTGCCTTTGGAAGGAAAGATTAATTTGGACAATCCTGATCACATATTTTCTTTAATACTTGACTTTGGTGAAGATTCCAATGAAGCTTCGGAAGAGCCCTGTATATATTACTTTGGACGTTTGGTAAGGAACCACTTACCAGATAAAATAAGGAAAGAATGTATAGTTTACAGTCAAACTAAGAAAACCATGAGCACCTTAAATATGTCTGGAATGTTGAACATCATCTTCTGACCAATCGCATGCAAGAGTGAATTCATTTCTAATTAACTGTTGCACGTGATTGGTCAGAATATGATTTTTAATATTCCAGACATATTTTAGGTACTCATGGTTTTCTTACATTCACTGTAAAAGGAGCAAATATATGGCCACATGGTACAGTCGGCAGAAAAAGTCAGTTCCAACCACATGTTATATAGCAATCTTGGAGGGGTAGAATTTAAGATTTTTTTAAAATCCAAGACCAGCCTACATATCTTCCAAGATTTACACACTTGTACATTAAGCATTACTTTTGATTCATTCAGATAGGTAAGGGACAAAGACATATATGCCAGAAGTACTCGTTAAAAACCCGTCATTTCATTGGGAACACATCGATGGACCCTCTGCTCTCCTTTCTCATGGCTAATCAATGTCAGGTACTGTCAGTATATGTGTGTGTGTGCGGTCTGAAAGTGAAGAATGAAAGTCCAAGGTGTATTTAAATCGTTTTTTCTTCCTTCAATGTTTTAGGCAAGGCCTGGGACTTTAGTATATGATCCATTTGTTGGGACAGGTAATTACAGTGCAATAGAGATTTAATTTCACAGAATAATATTATGAACAAAAAAAGGGCTCAAAGTAATACAGGCTAACATCCAAACAGGCCAAATATTACAAGAATAATTTTGAAGTGTCAAATGGAAAATAAAATGGCAAGCTAAATTTAATGAATTTTTGCTTACCGATTTTCTTTTGGGTCTTCCTCGGTAAAAATGTCTGCCTATATTTTTATTCTATTTTGAGCCCTGCGGCATTTGTTTCCACATCAAACAGACACTCTTTCCTAAAGACACTTGAGTGACCATAGCAATGGTTCCATGTCATGGTTGGACTTGATGTGTTCATATATTTACTGTTTATTTTTTTGAGCCCAACCTCCACTTGACGCTATTGTTTTGCAGGGCTTCAGTAAAATAACGACCGGATATTGGACAATGTGCGACCAGAATTGGAACTTGTCCAGGCAAATCTTTGCCTTGCTTGTCATTTCGACCAGTAACATTGAGTCAGAAATGAGGTATGACTGAGGTTAAAAGTAATTTTACCGGTCATCATAACCGGTGTCTTACCGGCCGTTATTTTAAGCCCTGTTTCGTGGTCACTCATGGTCACTCAAACAAAAGGAAAGTTTTATTCACTTCCACAACTTTTCGTTTTCCAGGAAGTACCTTATTATCTTGTGCTCATTTTGGTTCTCGAGTTTTTGGTAGTGACATTGATAAAAACATTATCCAAGGACGAGGTAAAATATTAAACTTGTTTTCTTGAGATTTTTCATGTTTTCTGCATCACCTCATCTTCCACCTCATGTGTCCTTATTAAAGAATAGGCAAAAGAACTACTTTGAATTCATGGTGAACTGACAAGAACAAAATATAAGTGAGTTTTGAAGTGGTGAAGAAGTACCATATGACGACGAGCTGGACACAAGTGAAAAACGTCTGCGCATGCTCCTAAAAGGACAAAAATATAGAGGAAATCTCGCACCCAGAGCTCCTCGGGTTCGTTCCTACCAGTCGGAGGAATGAGCGGAAATCAGAAAAAAACGTTTATAATGATTATGAAATGCACCAGCCCTTTTTGAGAAAGGAAAGATTATATTTTCTTTTCCTTTCAACGCGGGGGTTGGCAGAACACGAGAGAAGTGTTAGGAGAAGCACGACGCGTAGCGGAGTTCTTCTCGACACTTCTCGAGTTATCCGCCAATCCCCAAGTGCTTTATAACTCCACACAGCACAGCAAGCAAGTTTTTTATTTCTTTTATAAAATACCAATTACATGAATGACGAAACTGAAAGTACGCGAGCGTGCAGTGTGATCTCATAAAGCACGCGCTCACAACCAATCAGAACGCGAGATTCTGACAGTCATCTCATAATATCATATGGTTGTCTTCGATATTTGAGAGTAAAAGTTATTGTTGACTGCCTTTTCAACAGGCAAGTCTTCRCGTGCCAACTCTAAATGCAAGTGGAGAGGTTAGTTTTCGTTCTGGTTTTGCTGTCATTTCTACCTCTAATTTAAGCGTAGTCATTTTCTTATTTTAGAACACTTGTATCTTCTCAAGCCAGTAAATATTACTGGAAAGAATAACACGTGGTGTGAAATAGGAAAACGTTATGCCCAAGATTAGAATAGTCTATAATACTAAAGAAACAGTAATGATAAAAAGGTAAATTATACACCGTGAAAAGATGAAAAAACTTACTAAGTAAGTTTTAGTAAGTTTTTTCATCTTTTCACGGTGTATAATTTACCTTTTTATCATTACTGTTTCATTAGAAACACCGACGCAGCTCACACTAGTTTTTAGCTAGTTATATCTTCTTATAAAACTAAAGGGATGACAAGTGATCTTCAAGAATAAAGAAGCTAATTCTATTCAACAAATGCTATTCAACTATTTGTTGGAAAAGTTTATAGATTTAATCTGAGACAGGACTTAAAAATCACTGCCTTCTTTAGACCAACTGCTTTCCTTTTATGATTTAGCAAGAGATGAGGTGATTCGTACCAACTTCATCCAAGCGGGTTTGGAGAATTTGTTTCTAGATGTTATGGTGGCCGATGCTTCTAGACCCGTGCTGAGAGCCACTCCTCTTTTTGATGCTATCGTAACAGATCGTAAGTAGAATACAATACTACAATGCAATACTTTATTTGCCAACGTGTCACTGAGGAGCTTATAAAAAAGGCGTTAAAACGAGAATGTGACGTCATTTTATTAAAATTAGCTCGGATTTCCCATCCCCCTTCTTCTCTTGAGAATTATTATTTTCATTTAGCAATGTATATTTGTATTCTTTTTGCAGCACCTTACGGGGTTCGGGAAGGAGTTCGTATACAAGAAGCGGATAAAACGGTCTTGGATGAAAACAGGTATTCACCACAATATAGATAATCTTCGCGTCGTGCTTCTCCTAACACTTCTCTTGTGTTCTGCCAATCTCCGCCTGCTTTATAACTACACAGATCACGCGCGCGCGTTTCCTATTTCTTCATTCTAGCACTGCCATGCCCATAGCTTAATAACCATATCCCTGTATCAAATGTGATATTTTCTCTAGAGACTTTGCGCCACCTTATATTCATCAATAATCCCTTATCCATATGTTTTCTTGATGTACATTTCAGGTCGGAGCCGGCATACCCTGCTATCCGTCTTGGACGGCTCTCTGATGTTATTCTCAGTCTACTTCATTTTGCTTCTCAGTATCTCACACTTCAAGGGAGACTTGTATTCTGGCTTCCAGTCCACAGACCAAGGTTTTTTTCCTTACCTTCGCCTTCTAAAAAGATTTGCTCCAAGCTGGACACACTTTCTTTTAACTAACTAACTTATTTATTTATATCTCAGAAATAAAAGGGAAACAGCGCGCGCACGAAATACAAAGTGAGAAAAATAAAAATTTCTTACCAGTCTCTTCGCCGCGCGCGCATCGATAAAAGTGGACCCAGCTCTTTCTTTACTCGACTATTTTTCTGCTGAGCAAAAAGTTGCTGACCAGAAACAACGCTGGCCTTGAGGAAGATATTTTGAGAAACTAAGAAGAGTTCTTTTTTTTCTTCTCGTAGTTATTCCAAGGAGAAGGTACCTCGACACCCATGCTTCACACTAGTAGCAAACAGTGAACAGCGTTTGTTTACCAACATATCAAGACGTCTTATTACGATGGAAAAAACGAAGGACTACATGGTAAGTTTAACCAGAGACATCCTTTTCTTTTTACATTATTGGCTGCATGTGACGTCTCTTGGGGTTTCGGGTTTGATCGCTGGACTCAGTGTAACATGACAGCAAAGTCTGCTGGGTCTGAAGAGGGGAAAATTCGAGTTACACGCTTCGAGTTACACACTTTTAGGATCGAGTTGCGTAATTAGCGCGTAACTCGAAAATTAAGTTCAACCCTGTCGTTTTCGAGTTACGTAACTCGACTGATTTTGATCTGAGCGATGTTTGTCATCGAGTTACAACCAGTAGTCAAAGTGGGCGTTGTCTCACCAAAATGGGTGTGTTCGAGCGTGTATCTCGAAGAAAACCCTACCTTATTGGGTCTCTCCCTCGAGTTCATTCAAGTTCATTCTCGTACCTAGAGTTTCCTTATAACGAAAATCGGAGAAAATCCTAAGACTTGGCTAATGAGTAGGGTCTGGGAACGAGACGGCGACGGCGCGTCGACTCAGGAGGGAAAAGAGGGACTGTTAGTCTAGTTTCCTTACAACTGACAAAATTAACAAAAAGAATATTTGTTTAACAGGATTCAATAACGATGGAGTCACTACTTGGTAAAAACAAAGACTTTGAAAAGATGTGCGATAATTTTCGAGAAAATTACTTTAGTTCTTCATCAAGCTGACAAGTGTAAGTCATCGGTCAGGATGGATTCTCATTCAAATAAACAGTTTGACTAAAACCAAATCTTTGACCTTTACGTGGTTATGACATTGGAGGTGGAATTGGGCTACCCGATACATGCTCTCTGTTCTCGTGCTGGCAATATATGATATCATTTCCCAAAAAGGCTACTCTAATTTGTATATAAATGGTCTTAGGAAAGGCTGATATTAAACGAAATGTATAACGACAGATATAGTTTTGAGACAAGCATAATAATGGGTATGGGCTGTATATAAATAACGTAAAGGTAAATAAGTAAAAAGGAAATAATCTGCCGCACCCGATTATGATATTACCGTCTAGAGAGACGGCGGTACATTTCACCAAAGTTACTACAAATACAAAAGGGTAGGTCGTAAACTCCTTTCAACTTTGAGAATATTGAGACTTAAATTATCCTCCTAAGCCTATACACCCCTCGTGGGGTATAGTCCATCAACAACATCTCCATAGGAAGTCCCTCCTTCATCCGGGACTAGATTCTCTGATTGTTTATCTGTTGGTGATGTTTCTGTAGCGTTTTTTTGTCGCCCAACCCTCCTCCTTTCTCATCCGGGCTTGGGACCGGTAATACTGGAGTTAAATAAATAAAGTATGATTTCCTTTTTTTATTTATTTAT
>NW_022258903.1:75335-99699 GCF_009602425.1 Actinia tenebrosa | reverse complement strand
TATCTATCTATCTATTTATTTATTTATTTGTTTATTTATTTATTTATTTATTTATCTATTTATTTATTTATTTTGAAACGATTTTCAACAAATTTATTGGATTGTCTTTCTAAACGCAACGGTCGCTTTGTTATTACCGTCTAATGCTTATAAAATCAATAAAGTGGGATTTCCATTTTTTTGAAAAGATTTGCAACACATTTGTTGGCTTGTGCTCCTAACCTGCTTGTAAGCTGTTTCTAAGCGGTATAGTTAAAGTCAAATCAATGTTATTTGATGACAGAAGTGGGCTTCCTGTGTATGATTCATTCTCAAAGAAACTGGGCGCTAAGATCTTTAAACCGGAAATGGCTTGGTTGTCGTACTCTGAATGCCGGGAAGGCCAAGTCCGCCATTTTGTTCAGCAAGAATCACTCCACCTAGCGACTTTTTCTTCTAAAATACCGGTCTTTCCTGTCATCGACGAGTATTGTATCATGTAATCTCAATAGCCAATACATATAGTTAGTCTCTGGCAAAACAACGTAGGTTTTTACAATGAAGAAGCTTTTCTTTTCGTCGAGTACTTCGAATGATTTACAGAACAGTTTCGTTGGTAAGAGTTATCGTGTCGGGAGATACAGTTGCACAGTAGAAGATGTTATAGCCGAAGGTAAGGAAATCTTAACTCAGGCTTGTCAAATCAAAAACACTACCGCTTAATACATTACTAGTGTAGTGATGGTCGAACCTACCTGATAACTTGAATATCTTCTAAGTTTATGTTAAAGATTCTTGTAGAAGAAGCCTTGGATAAAGAATGTTGTACTGTAAATATTTTTGGTATTAGTCCAGATTGAGATGGAATTGTTTTGAAGACTTCCTTCGCGTTTACAACACTGATGTAATACATTAAATACTCACTTGTCGATGTTTATTTATTTTTTTCAACCTTAAATATTACCATTAAACATTAAAATACTAAGTGCATAACTGCAAGTTAAGATGTGTAACTTAATATCTGTAACTAAAGATAATATGTAAGATAATATGTAACCGACACCAAGCAACTGAATGTCTACTAAAATGTTCCAAATTAGACCTTATATACTAGTATAATATGCGTTAAATTTATAGATTTACCATTTCTAAATTTCAACATTTGGTTTTTAAAACGAGTTTTGACAAAGAAAAGTACAATATTGTTCATCTATTTTTACCTTCTTTAAAATATTCAAAATATTGTAGTTCCTGTTTATGCCTAGTTTTAGATTAAATCTATAACCAAAGTGAAAGAATAGGATTCCTAGCTTAATTATATTTTAAGATTTTTCCCCCTTCTTCATAATTATTGGATTGTTATCTTAATATTTAAAATACCTGGTTTTTATTACCAGGTTATGGTACAAGCAAAATTTATATATAATATATACAGTATGAGTGGCCGTGTTGTATACAATATATAAACCTGAGGCGTAGCCAAGAGTTTATATATCGTATACAACAAGGACACGAATATTGTATATATTGCTTAACAAACGTCTAGGTTAGTTCCTTTGTGTTTTGCTAAAATTTTCAAGGTAAAAGTGAATCTGCCCAAATAAATCCTAAACTCTTCACGGTCATGTTTTCTATTGTGTTTTCCTCATGAATTATTAATGATTTTGTTAAGAAAACTGAAATGTCAAAAATTAGTAACAGAAAGGAGTTCCCTGCCTTCCAGGAAATGAGTAGAATAAATAGCCTTGGCCCAAATGTTTTCGTACCAATCCCTCCCCCTCCCCTTGAGAAAAATGTTGAAATAAATATCTGCAAACTCATCCTAAATTGTACTTCAGTTATAAATATGTGCAATACTTCATGTTTACTAGCAAATTCATCGTGATATTAATATGCCAACCGTTTCTACTAAATAGTGTCAAGAAATTGTTTTTTGTCACCACCCAATGAATGTCTGGTTGGCATATGAATAGCAAAGGTCACATGAGCTATCTAGATACAAAATGTTATTATATTACATATCTTAGGTACCTGAATCTCACTAAATCCTTTGCATATGGTAAGAAGATTACTTGTTTTAGAAGGGAAAGTACTTGAATATTGAGCCATAAGAGGATATATTAGTTTGTATACCTTTTGTATTAAGTGACTTTATACTGATAAAGGGGTCCCTAAATGTTTTTGAAATATTCATAATTAGACATATGAATCTAGATAGATTTGAAATGTGAGCCAGGTTTCGCTTTAGCTTTCTTAAGGAATCTCTTGGCCTGTTTTGGTTACATAACACACTAACAACAATGTATTATAATTACTAATAAAGACATTTACAATAATAATAATAAATAATAATCTGGTTATTCTTTGACTTTGTTGTACCTAGCTTTCCCCCAAGCAACTGGTTGTCACACGTCGTTCAAACTTTAATTTAGCGCCCATAGCAGTATTTATGATCTGTGGAAATAGAAATATTGTATCTTTTTGATGATAGAGTGCACACACTAAATCCGTGAACATTAATTAGGACTAATTAGTACTATTTCATACAGAATCCTTTGTTTTCTATTGTTTATTTATCACCATTTAGTACTAAAAGTTAGTATTTGTTTCACGGGTTTAGTGCGTGTACTCTAACATCCATTCATAATATGTTAAAAGTCTAGCTGAATTCATAACTAATTTTTTTATCAGTTATCCACATCTTAATCTCAAATATATAGCAGAGTCAATGTGATCTTAAATATGATCAGAAATCCCTTTTCAAAGGGAGGGAGGAATAAGGAAATGGCCGGCTAATGGTCAAATAACAATGATAAGATGATAAAACATTACAAGATTTTTCAGCACATTATGATAAAAAAGTCAAATTATTTATGAATTTTCCCAGACCTCATTTATGATCATATGCTACAAAGACATTCAATGTCATCTGTGCAAAATGTTTTTCTTAGACAAAATATTAGCTTATACACTCAATGTAGCATACACTTAACATATAAAATATTAGATGTTGCTCTCAATAAATTTGAAATGTATGTAGATGAAGATGCTTCCTTTAATATGGGCTTTTGTCATTCATGTGCCTTTCCAAGAACAGAGCTTTTATAAAACTGTATGACACATGATTAAGTTTCCTTCTATGAAACTATGATAGTGTATTTCCTCTATTAAGCCCCCACTTCAAAAGCATTAAAAAAGAAGTATAAGAGAATAGGCCCCAAGGGGGCTTAGTAAAGGAAATACATCAAACTAGAGTGTATGTAATATCTAGAACTATGCATAATTGTTTTGACAGGTGGGTTTGCAGTTGTATTGCTGGTTAAGGCTGCCAATGGTAGACGATACGCTCTGAAAAGGATTTCAGTGAATAATAAACATGATTTAGATATTTGCAAACAAGAGATTGGTATAATGGTGAGTACAGACAACTAAGGGACAGACCATTAGATCTTTGAGGGGGGAGGGGAATTGGGCAAAAACCCAAAAACTTTTGAGCACAGCTTTAAAGAGTGAAAAAAAATCGTGCATAAGAAAAGTGCCAGAAAAAATCCAAATTATGTCCCAAAAAAATTCCTGCACAGCCATGAGACGTAAAAAAAATTTCCTGCACGAAATAAATTACCCAACCTTGCTGCAATCCCCAAAGTGCCTTAATAGACCTCTTCGACTTGGGGTAATGTTTTCCCATTTCAAACCAATGATGTGTCATTCCCTTGAGAATAAGATTCTTTGTTTGAGCTGTATCCATATTTATGTGTCTTCTCATGTGCAACCAAGCGCAAACCTTAAACAAAGAAATGATGCTCTAGGGAATGACACATGGTCTTAAATGGGAAAAATAGTACCAAAATGAATTAAGCCTATTTTAAGGAAAAACAATGAATTTAAGTTCTAATGACAGTAGGATTGTTAAATTATCTCCCATTTTGAGCTTTATTGGGAATACAGACCTTTTTGGAGAAAGCGATCATTGTGGTATACCTTGGTACAAACATCTTTTCATCTTTTTTTTCAATAGAAACTTGTTGCTGGGCACAAAAATACTATAACTTTTGTCGACTCATCAATAACGCAAATCAGCAATGAAATATTTGAGGTTCTTATTCTCATGGAATACTGCAAAGGTATGCTGCTATTTGTTATTATTGATTAATACTGCTACCAATATTTTACAAAATGCAACCCTTAAAAGCTGGTCCTTCCTGGAGACATAAGCATAACATAAGTATTACTCATGTCACTGAATTTCCCAGTGAGGATGTGCTTGTACTTATGCACTAGTGAGGACCAGCCTTAAAGGATGTAGAGCTTGGTCATGTCTTTGGAAATGAGATATAGCCTATGTAGGACACAGGGTGGAGGGATGCAGGGCAGAGGGACAAAGAGCAGAGGGAAAAGGGCATAGGGACACATGGCAGAGGGACACAGGGCAGAGGGACACTGGGCAGAGGGAAACTGGGCAGAGGGACACAGGGGGGAGAGATGCTGGGCAAAGGGGCACAGAGCAGAGGGACAAATGGGGGAGGGATGCTGGGCAGAGCGACACTGGGTAGAGGGAGACAGGGGGGAGGGTTGCTGGGCAGAGGGACACTGGGTAGAGGGACACTGGGCAGAGGGACACAGGACAGAGGGAAACATGGCAGAGGGACACATGGCAGAGGGACACAGGGCAGAGGGACACAGGGCAGAGGGACACAGGGTGGAGAGACACAGGGCAGAGGGACACTGGGCAGAGGGAAACTGGGCAGAGGGACACAGGGGGGAGAGATGCTGGGCAAAGGGGCACAGGGCAGAGGGACAAATGGGGGAGGGATGCTGGGCAGAGGGACACTGGGTAGAGGGAGACAGGGGGGAGGGTTGCTGGGCAGAGGGACACTGGGTAGAGGGACACTGGGCAGAGGGACACAGGGGGGAGGGACACAGGGGGGAGGGACACAGGGGGAGGGACACAGGGGAAGGGACACAGTGGGGAGTGAAGCTGGGCAGAGGGACACTGGGCAGAGGGACACAGGGCAGAGGGACACAGGGGGGATGGATGCTGGGCAGAGGGACACTGGGCAGAGGGATACAGGGGGGAGGGATGCTGGGCAGAGGGACACATGGCAGAAAAGAGGTAGACAAAGAGGTGGAAAGGCGGGTGGTCTAAAGGCCACACTATCCAAAATTACATTCACATCTGAATGTTGTCATTTTCAGATGGTCATGTTGTACAGCTTATGAATGAACACATTAATGATGGATTCAGTGAATCATTGATCCTCAAGATTTTTACAGACACATGTGAAGCAGTGGCACACCTCCACCAGGCCAACCCTCCTGTCATTCACAGAGATTTAAAGGTATCTGCAAACGTTTTTATTTTCTAAAATTTTGCTTTGTGAAAAACATCAAACAGTGTTGTTTTTACCTTTGATCCACTAGCCAATAGTCTGAATTAATACTTTTTGTGGGTGGATCCCGGGAGGGTGGCTAACAACTTCCCTTTTGTTCAAATTTCTCAGTATTATCCTTAGTAATCAACCCCCCCTTTTCCTCGCATTCCTGGTATAACCTTCATATTTGACACACCCCCCCCCCCCCCCTTCTAAAATTCCTAAATTCACCATGACATGAATCAAAAATCCAGATTTTTTAGACGGTATGATTAACATGAAATTCATAATCACATAATCAACACTGATGTAAACAAATGTTTCTTAATTCTCATTGACATATAAAAATGGCAGTTTGGTACCAAAGGTCCAGCATCTAGATTATTTTTGGAATTTATCTTATCCTAGTTTCTTTTTGTATTTACAGGTCGAAAATATATTGCGTAGTGATAGAGGGGAGTTTGTGTTGTGTGATTTTGGTAGTGCAACAAGGAAAGAAACCAATCCTCAGGTAGGATGACGTTTGACAATGTCACTCTTATTTTCAGCCCTGAAAATCATTTTCATTGAACAAAGCAGTTTTACATGTATGTCTCATCGAGAAGTACAATAAACCTCTATACCTTGGTTGTAGTATGATTCCCCTTTCAGAGCAATGTCATTCCCTAGAGTATCATTTCTTTGTTTAACTGTTGCACATACAGTGGTGGACGGAGGGGTGGTTTTGTTAGTTTCATGGAACCCCCTCTAGTGAGATCTTGAGAAGCCAATCATGTTCTTTACCCTCAGTGGAATGAAATATTGGAACCCCACCTTTATGAAACCAATATTAACATCTTTTTCTGCCTGACACCATTTCGGAACCCCCCTTTTTGAATTCCTGGATCCCCCACTGGCATAAGAATATATAATATWCTCAAACAAAGAATCTTTATATCATGAGAATGACATGTGGTCTGAAATGGGAAAACATTAAGATTCTCCCATTCTGAAATTTCCCTTTCCCTTCACTTTTAGGCTGAAGGACCCACAATAGTAGAAGAAGAAATCCAAAAGTATACAACATTATCATATAGAGCACCAGAGATGGTTGACTTGTATAGTGGAAAGACCATATCTACCAAGTCAGACATATGGGTAATCATCAACAAGTTCAAAAAAACTCCACAAAACTACTACTAAGGCCAAACAAAAAATAAGTGTGTTTCCTGTTGCATGAGAAAAATAATTGGGGTCGGTAGGTCAGATTTTTTTTACTGATACAACAGTGCAATTGAGCTTACTGGGAACCCTGTGGTGCATTTGGAAATGAAAAAAATATTAGGGTCGGCAAAAATCAACAAAAAAATTAGGGTTGGTCGTGCAACAGAAAACACACTTATTTTTTGTTTGGCCTAATACTCACCTCTACTCTTTTGAGGTCTTGGGTTTGATACCCAGACTTTGAAACACATGTGAGTAGAGCAAGTAGATCAGCCCAGAGGTTGTTTCAGGGTTCTATCTGTGAGTTAGCTGTGCCCTGACTTAGATCAGCCCAGAGGTTGTTTCAGGGTTCTATCTGTGAGTTAGCCATGCGGCCTGACTTAGATCAGCCCAGAGGTTGTTTCAGGGTTTAATTTGTGAGTTAGCCACACCCTGACTTAGATCAGCCCAGAGGTTTTTTCAGGGTTCAATCTGTGAGTTAGCCACACCCTGACTTAGATCAGCCCAGAGGTTGTTTCAGGGTTCTATCTGTGAGTTAGCCGTTCCCTGCCTTTGATCAGCCCAGAGGTTGTTTCAGGGTTCTATCTGTGAGTTAGCCATGCCCTGACTTAGATCAGCCCAGAGGTTGTTTCAGGGTTAGATCTGTGGGTTAGCCATGCCCTGACTTAGATCAGCCCAAA
Organism: Actinia tenebrosa; assembly: GCF_009602425.1. Next base: position 92,465 of record NW_022258903.1, on the reverse strand, counting down.
GGTTGTTTCAGGGTTCATTCTGTGAGTTAGATGTGCCCTGACTTTGATCAGCCAAGAAGCAAGGGATGGATCCTGTAAATTGCATAACTTGTTTTCAATAAATCTATTTATACTAATATCCTTGTGTTGTCTTTCAGGCCCTTGGTTGTCTGTTATATAAATTATGTTTTTTTACTCTTCCTTTTGGTGAAAGTACTCTAGCAATACAGAGTGCACAGTTCTCATTCCCTGAAAAATCTCGCTATTCTAAGGAGCTTCACAGTTTGATAAGTAAGTACATGATGATAAGGATGATAAAGATGATGGAAATAATGATAGCAGTGTTGGTGATGATGATGATGATTGTAATGATGGTGGAGGTGATGGGAGTTACGTTGGCGATGATAATCATTGATGCTAACATAGTTACTATGATGCTAATGATATCAATGGTAATGGTGGTGATGAAGATGCTCGTGGTTTTGAAATAATGTGAGTTATAGTAACAAGCATTTATGTTGCTGACACTGTGGCGGATTTAGGGGGGGGTTCATTGGGTGAAAATAACCCCCCCCCCCCCCACCGGCTGGTACCTTGGATTTTTTATATTGTTTTAGATAGATAAATAAAAGTATGGTACTAACTCATGAGATTTAATATGAAATGGGACTGGTGGATAGGTTATCCTTATCAGGAGCGCCTCTAGGGCAGTGATGTGCCTCATGGGAAAAATGATGATGCTAGAGAACGTCATTGTTGGTCTGAGATTTGCAAAACCCCCCCCCCCCCCCCCCCTCCTCTTAAAGTCCTGGATCCGCCACTGTGACAAGTACCAGCGTTTCATGGTATCTACGTTAATGTCATCAAAGTCTATAATCGAGGCACCACTAACCTCCAATCTATCATTTGTTCTACCAGGTTACCTATTGACCCCAGACCCAGATACTAGACCAGATATATACCAAACAGCACACATTGCATTTAAATTACGTGGATTAGAGTCTCCTATTGACAATGTTAATGTAAGTTAACCGTAACTACACCATGTGATTGGATGAATTACTAAAAGACGATGGGAAGCCATTTCAATGTTACGGCATGTCGTGCCGTGTACGTCGGTGCTATAAGTTCTGTATGCTTCCCACGTATATGGTACTGACATACAGCACGTACACGGTACAACAATGCCGTAACATTGAAATGGCTTCCCATAAGAATGGTTATCGTATGAGTGGGAGACATACGGTACTGACTTATAGCAAGTACACGGTACGACATGCCGTAACATTGAAATGGCTTCCTATATGAATGGTTATCCTATGTTTCCCACTCATCGTTAACCATTCTTATGGGAAGCCATTTCAATGTTACGGCATGTCATTCCATGCACATGTAAGTTTCCCACTCATACGTTAACCGCTTTAATTTTCTAGTGTCATATACATATACATATATATAAACATGAATGACTTATTCATGATCATGAAGGATTCTATCTAGAAATAGAAACTACCCTCGCTTTTCAGTTATTTTAGTGACAACAATCTTCTGTTTGCACTTTTTTCACGATGCTTGATTACGATTTTAGTATCTTTGAGTAAATTATAAAGAGTATTTATATGATGCAGTTTTCTTACTGGTCGTCAAATATCCACAGAAAGCGACTATACCTACAGCGTTACCAGAAGTAAAAGAGAAACAAGAATTATCCAACAGAGCTCCCAAGACCAGGTTGGCATACACCAAATCAAAATATGGCGACCAATTTGAATAACTGTTGTTCTGGACTGACAAACAGCTGACTAGCATCGTGTTCACGTGGAAACGTAAATCGTTTGTTTTCACATGTATGAGAGGCTAGTCAGTACAGAACAATAGTCATTCAAATTAGTCGCCATATAAGACATAGCAACTTTAACTAAGGGGGGTCAGAACCATAAATATGCTGAGGACTTATATAGCTTTTTCATTGGATAAAACATAATCTAGCGCAGGCGTGATGCGATTCCGTACCGTGACCGTGGCCTGTCCCCCCCCCCCCCCCCCCCCCCCCCCCCACTCCTATAAACCCTGCTTCAACTGCGCTTAACTCCTCTATTATTACCCACGAATAGTACCTAAAGATTTTCCCTCCCTCAGGGTTATGGAGGGTCCCGTTACTACCTCGTTGACAGCTCGTCAGCGACCACGTGCTGCCGGCCAAGCCAACGCCCCTACTCCAGCCGCTCAACAACAGGGACTTTCCCATCTCAGCCACATAGCCAGTCCAAGGCAAAGCAGAAAAGAGTTTGCAATGGCACAGGGTAAGACAGTTCTTGCACCACATGACACTGTGAATAATAGTATTATTCACATGGCAAGCCCAAGACAGAATCGAAGGAATAACGAGCTCAATATTGTGAGTGAGAATCCGACACAAATGAATCCTGCTTACTATGGACAAGGGCAAGGGTTTCCGGTGACGCATGGGTATACTCACCAACAGCTCGTGCAGCAGAAACAACAAGAACAACAATATTATCAGCAACAGCTGCTGCAACAACAACAACGACAACAGCAGATACAACACCAACAGCAATTACAACAACAGCAGAAAGAACAACAGTTAAAGCAACAACAGCTTCAATTAATACATCAGCAACAACTCCAACGACAACAGCAATTACAACAGCAGCAGCAGCTTCAACAGCAGCAGCAACAGTTACGACAACAAAGACAACAGCAGTTGCTACAACAACAGGAAGCACAACGCCAACAACAGATTGTGCAACAGCAGTACCAACAACAGCAGCACCAACAACAACAACCACACCTGCAGTATGGTTCACAGGTACCAAACGACGACCAACAAAATCCTTTTCTACGCTTTTCTTCCGGTGCAAATACCTTTGACTCAGGGTTACCCCCACAGACACAATTTTCGGCACCTGATCCCCAAGCTTCTAAGAGCGCCCAACACTTGAGACCCTGGCAGCCAACGCACATGCGGTCACGATCGGATCCCAGGGCCGCCATGGGTCTGGACGTAAGAGAAGCTGTTACAAATGACTTTAAATCTCCTTACCACCGATCGCCTAGTGACCCAGAGCTGTCGTCCTTCCAACAAACACAGCCCTCAATGGCTGAACTAATAGATATAGATAGCACTACTACAGACACTGATAAGGAAAACTGGAACCCCTTTAGCCCTTTTTATGTTGGTAACGATACTGATTTTGCGGTCAAACCTGATRAATGTGATGATATGGATTTTGCATCGTTGAGGGAGAATCTTCCTTCTAAGGACATGAGCAGTCAATCGCAGAGCGGGATGGTGTTACCTCTTGATAACCTTGGATCAGCTCAGAAGGCGACAGGCGTGCCGGTCAAAAAAGATATTGATGAATCACCGTTATTATCCCCAGGGGAGTTCCCTAAGGACTTTGCTACCAATCCTTTCTTGTATAACATACCCAGTAGACACGAGGAAACCAACACTTCAGATTCCAGTGGAACTGCGAGCCCAGAGCACATGCAGTACAGGAATCTATCCCCACCCCTATCCCCTGGGGCGTCGGACCCATTTGGTGCTGTCCCGTTTAGCGTCCCGCAACCGAAGAAGCAAGATCCACCAACTTCACCCGACGTTTTCGGCGCTGCACCTTTTGAAGTCCCTTCGTTGAAGAAAGAACCCCAATTAGAAAACCAGACTGACGGCATAGGATTTGGTTCTTCTAGAGATGGGTTCGCTCAACAAGGATCTGATCCTGGCCGTGTTTCTCCACAAAATCCTTTCGAGGTGGACGCTTTCGGGAAATCTCCTTTCCTGCCCAAAGCTGAACGCGCTGCGCTTAATAGTGACAGTAAAGAAGACGAGTTGATTCCCAGCGGTGCGGCATTTGTTAACCCAGCTCTCGATTTAGTAGACGCACCTCATGACCCCTTTGGATCTGCGCCCTTCAATAGTAACACTAATTCTGCATCCCAGAATACTAAACGGGAAAACAAAATGGATCCACGACCGCCTCAGAGCCCAAGGGCCGATAAATCAGGCGGTAGACCGAGGCGGCGATTACCTCAAACACCTACCAAGGCTAGTTCCGGGCAAGAATCGTCTGATGGGAACCCTCTTGCAAGAAGAGAAAAGAAAAGCTGAACAGAAAATTGTATTATCTCGGCCAGCAAACACATAGGTCACTAAAGTACTTGAATCGCCCAGTTTTCAATTGAACTTATCCCGTGCTTTATGGTTACCCTATAAGCCATTCAGAGGCAGAGTGAAAACACTGAGTTGAGTTAGCATTGCAGGTTATTGTGGGACTGTATTAGGGGGAGGAAATAGACACCATCATGGAAATATGTCCAAAATAGTCCCACAATGCACTACAATGCCAACTCGGCCCAGTCTTTTACTCAACGTGCATAGGTCAAAAGCAATAGGTTAAATCGTGAAGCAAAACCGTGCTTCGAATATAATCCATTAATCGAGTACTAAGTCGGTTCTCCCATAGACCTTTTCTGAGTTTACATAATAAACAGGATGAATTATGGTTTAGCTTGGGTACTAACAATATACCATATAAGGCATGATGAACAAAGGATATTTGTACCCAAGCTAGACCACAATGCACTTCGCTTGCTGCAGACGTAAACGATGCACAATCTGATGACAGTTAAGGGTGTCCTGCTGGCGGGAACAAGCAAACTGATAACAAAACTATTTTAGATTCACTCGATACCCTACTTGGAAACTTTTTTTGATTCACTCGATACCCTACTTGAATGCATACTATATATATCCGTGAAAAGCTTTGTAAGAAATTTCACAAGTTTGTACAAATTAGTAAGTTTAGTAGACCATTAAACCTACAAAACTTCGCACTAATTTTTACAATTTTTTTAGTTACCTTTTTCACGGATATATGGTATAAGCTAGAAGAGACTATTTTATACTTTTTCAAAGGGTTTAAATGAGAATCTGTTGGGTTTGTAGCTTTACCTGATCGATGAAGAAGTAAATAGACCGCGTTTCTAGTTTGTTTATGATGGTTCCACATTTCAGACCACGTGTCATAAGAATAAGATTTTTTTTTGCGCTGCCGTTAAATTTATGAAACTGTACAGAATGACACGTGGTCTGAAATGGGAAATTACTACGCCCAAGGTAAAGAGATAATCAGGTCATAAGTTCTTAGAAACGAAGCACCCACTTGTAATGCAGTTCATATCCCCAGGCCCTCTTTATCAGCAACCACAGGACCCCCATGACAGATCAAGAAGCATGACGTTAGTAGGTTTGACTAGGTACGCAGTGTCTCCCGGAGTCTTTAAGCGAAATGGTTTCAATTTTAAGCTTTAGTTTAAATTCCCCGCATGAATAATTGTTGAGTCGATATCAATCGCTCCACGTCGTATTTTTTATCATTTTATAAAGTTCCATTTCATAGTGTAAAATTTGTCCGAGTCAAGTTGTGAATTACCCATAATGCAGTGCGTCTTAAGCTTTGTATTGATTGGACCAGTTGATGTAGCATAGACGGGACGAGGGTTGTGTTTCCTGGCCACGTGATGTAAAATGCTTGCGGAAATCACGTGACCTTTCGGCGGCTTTGAAAATATCGTATGTTAAGTTTCCCCACACTAAACCGGCTCAAATTGTTTTATAATCATTAATATTATTTGATATTACAATGATAAGTATTTGAAATTAATTCTATTGGTCAATTATTGCTATTGACATTTGTACCACAATTCCTTGCGAGACTAATTATAAATGAGTGTCGCAAGGGATTGTGGTAATTATAAAATGAAGATGATTACATTCTTGATATGGTTGATCTTAATAAAATAATCTGCTGCATTCTCTTGGGGAATTTTTATCCGAATGGAAACCGTCATTTGTGTATCAACAATTTGAACATTCTTCGAAACTAAACTCCCACCACACTCGAAAATTATCAAAATGCTATGCAACTGGTTACCTAGCTTGCATTGCGTGCATGCACTCCTGGTTGCGATGCAAGCTACTGATTACCTTAAGAGTGATCTATGCTGGCGCTTCCATTAGAATTGGTGGTTTTCAACTGTCCCCAAGAGGACCAAAAGACAAAGAAATAACGGCCATATATACTGGCGGATGACGTAACGTGAAAAAGTAGAATGCCATATGCTTTGGTAACGCTGATCTAGCCAAAATTAAACTCCACGTCAGCGCAGAAGCTAGTCGGATACGTCAGGGCTAGTTTTATAGTTTTTCAAAACACATCCCACGAGGGAAAATACATTTTAGGTTGCTGGTCATAGCAACCATAGCTCCCTTAGGCTTTTGCCGAGCTTCCTGATCAGGCTGTAAGTCCTCCCGGGTATAGCGGTGTTGGGGTCGAAATCTCTGGCATATAGCCGTAAATGCTTCGCGCTGCCATGCGACGCTTCAACATTCAAAGTCTGGGAATGTGGTCTCCGGTTACGTTTTTGGGGGGRAAAATCCGAAACTCTATGTTTGCGCAGTAGGTTGGTGCTAGTTTTGGAGCCATAACTACCAGAATTGTTTCGTAGTTTTATTAGCTTAAATCGTCGTCTTGTGACATCCAAAGAGCTCAAAATATTAAAATAGGAAAAAAGAGAATTCGTATAGCATTGTTATCGAGACAAAGGGAAAGATCCCAACTATTTTGGCATTACATTACAAGCAAATGAATTGACCATTTTCACATTCCTCAAATAGTACATTGCAATTTTGGGGGGGTAACCAGGGAAGAGAAAACCGCACATTTTACGACGATTTTGTAAATACATCTCATGACATTTAAATAGAGTGCTCGCACTAAACCCGTGAAACAAATACAAATTATTAGTACTAAATAGTGATAATCAAACAATAGGAAGCAAAGGATTCTATATGAATTACTACTAATTAGTACAAAATATTATTCACGGGTTTAGTGCGTGCACTCTACGAAACAAATAAAAAGAATGGAACTTTGAAGAACTAAAGTTTTAAGCACTTCGTCGTGAGTCAATACCTTTTCTGTAACATATATCCTCTTGATGCTTTGAATGGAAAACTTAAATCAGAATGAACTGATAATTATTACCTTACCGATAAAAGCACACAAGGAACATCTGATTGAAGAACGTTTCAGTTTCTGACAGTTTTTGACCAGTTACCCGCCAGAGAGCAAAGCATAAGAAATTATGAAAATTCAGTATAATAAGAAAAACATTTCAAAAATAAGTGCATGTATATAAATTTTGCATGTATATAAATTGTGCATGTATATAAATTTTGCATGTATATAGATTGTGCATGTATATAAATTTTGCATGTATATAAATTGTGCATGTATATAAATTGTGCATGTATATAAATTGTGCATGTATATAAATTGTGCATGTATATAACTTTTGCATGTATATAAATTTTGCATGTATATAAATTGTGCATGTATATAAATTGTGCATGTATATAAATTGTGCATGTATATAAGGTGTGCATGGTAGATGTTCTAGTTCACAGCGCATCGTCTTGTTGGTTTGACATCTTCAGACCCGCGGGATCATCTTCTCTGTTGACTCCTGGGTTATCGTAAGCATCCAACTGTGTCGGCTCAATATCGCATTCAGTTTTGTAGCTTTTCCTCTTTCTGCGCCGAAGCAGTACCATCAGAAGCACAATGCAGCCAATGAGTAACACGCCTACTGCCGAGGATAGCGCTACGACAGTCACTCCTGGAGATGTGCTTTTATCTAGAATGACGGTAAAAAAGTATGTTTGGTGAGATAATAAGTACAGAAGTGTGTATGTATTATGTATGCCATCCTCTGACAGGATGCATTCATCCATCTCACTACTCATCCATCCACACACATACTCAGTCACCCACTCATCCCTAAACTTTCCTATCTATAGCCTACTCATCCAACCACTCATTCACCCACTCACCTACCTATATACTTACTCATTCATATCCACTTTCCCATCTATCTACCCACTCATCCACCCAGCAACCTGGTATCTACCTACCCACCCATCCACTCACCCACCTACCCTCCCATTCATCCATCCATTCAAATATCCATCCATCCATCCATTCTTTCATTCATTCCCCCATCCATCTGTTCTTTTTACCCGTATAAAAACAGACAGTTCGATAATACTCCGATACCTGATGTTGATTTTATGGCCTTCTTAAGAGTGATTGGTCCAGATGACAGGTGATACAGATTGGATTCCTGAGCATCACGTGACATGTCACGCCTCACTCGGTTGTTCTGGCAACCGACAGCACACTTGGAGGTATTGTAGGTGGTGTGACAGACCAGAAGAAGACAATGTAGATACACCACTGGATGGTTAGCAATGAAACGAAAGGCTTGGATGGAAAAGTTTTGCTCTCTGTTCGGTTCGTAGTTGTAATTGATTGTTTTGTCCACGTTACAGCTAAATAATTAAGGTATTCTAGGATTAACCTCAAAACCATCCGACTGGACCTATAAACCCCTTGTAGCCCGTGGGAATGCAGCTCAAGGACATAACAATAGCATCCAATTATCATTAGAATTGAAATTCTTTTGTTTTGTCCTCCAAATTGAGCTGCTTTGACGTCACATGCAAGGGGTCTTGGGCGTAACACAAAAGAGTACTCTCTTTGCGTATTAATGTTTCCTATTTCCTGAGTCGTATTCAAATCCATATCTCTTGTCATGTACAACAGTTAAATAAAGATACTCTAGGGATGACACGTGGTCTGAAATGGAAAAACATTATGTACGCCCGAGCTAAAGAGTTACATTTAGCTTCAAGTCTTAAATGACTGATTTATTATTAGGATTTAATTTCTCATCCGTTGTCGAGGAAAACGTATCTAGGCGTGGATGACTCACTGGTTGTGGTGGTTGCTAGGCACTTCTCAGCAAACACATGCAGATCAGCTTTATCAGACAACACTTGATACTTGATGTACAGTCGTTGGTTTAGCTGCACGCTGATTGGGTAATCGCTAATGTTGTATGAATGAGTGTAGCTGTTATCTGAATACAGATCCATCAGGAAGGTGAAGTTCCCAAACGCTCCTGAGTNGCTGATTGGGTAATCGCTAATGTTGTATGAATGAGTGTAGCTGTTATCTGAATACAGATCCATCAGGAAGGTGAAGTTCCCAAACGCTCCTGAGTAGAGGTTTTTGAAAATGTTAGTGAATAAATCAGGGGCGAATCCAGGGATCAATTTAATTTCCATCAATTTTAGACGTCATTTTAACATCATTTTCCCGCGTTTTTTTTGGTTTCTCGTACCGGTATTTTGTTTCGCGTTCACAAACACTAATACTGTTATATATGACTTTTATCAGGACCCATCATTTTCCCGCCATTTTACGGCACATGCGCAATACACGTTGTCATATCTTCTATTGACTTTCCCCACCCATTTACCACGCATGCGTAACACACATTTTTACATCGTTTCCCGCCAATCTACCACGCAAGCGTATTGCAATTTACTCATACCTTCCTCTGCGTCAACGCGACGTTTTGGCTTGAAAGAAACGCTGACATACTTCCTCCTTTTGTAGGTACAGTTAAAAGGCAGAACCAGCGCATCGTGACGGGTGACAGTATCATTCGGGTTTATCTTGATAGCCAATTCTGCTTTCACTTCGTTCTGGTACGTGACGGTATCGTCTGTTTGCTTCGAGATGGTGTTACAGCTATTCAAAGGTGTTGACAGTATGATGATGTTTCCAGTGACCACACCAAGGCATGACGAGTCACGGAGGTGAAAGGCGGATGAGTTAAGGTTAGAATATGTGTTCTTGTCCAGTTCGATCTCCATGTGATTCTCTTGACATGTTACTGTGGGTAGCATCTGTCATCGAGAAGAAAAGGTATTAAACCTTTGTATGAATCAAGGGCACTAGGACACCGAATGTGGTTGGATTTCTATAGGTTTTTTTTCCCTTTCGATTATTTGAATTAAATTAACGTTGTACTTGTTTACTTATCTTGTGTCCGTGTTCCTTCGTCCGCTGTTATAATGCAGACGTTTTCATTCCAAAGGTCAAACGGTTTGAATAGCCTATGAGCGTTACTTCTTTAACGGCCGTTCCGTACTTGACTCTGTTTGTACTATACCAACAACAACGCGACCGCGTGATGCTCCTTACGTCAGTAATATTCAACCGTCCAGAGTTAATATGGTTAATCAAATTCACCTTAAGTTCCATATAGAGCCCCGGGGTAGGCTACTAGCCTGCTTGCCATTGTTCTCTCGTCTGCTCGCTTAATCCAATTATTTTGAAAGGTGGGGTGGCAGTGTGTTTACACAGCGATGACAGATGCAGCACCAACGCTAGTGTACGAACCACTGTCGAGCCTAGACAGGGGTAACACGATCGTGAAGCTGTATACGGCCGCTTTCACTCGTAAAATTATCCGGCTGTAATACACAACTAGCAGTGTATTAAATTGTTTATCGTACGACACGAAAAAACTGAGAAAGAGTGCATGAAAAACAACCATTTTTATTTTAAACAAGCAATCTTGTAAGTCACGTGAGCCGCACAAAGAAAAAGAATAACATTTCCTCGCTCTGCATGACGTCAGTGAAAAACTGAAAAACAGTTCAAAACACGGGTTTACAGACCATGTATCATCGCTCTATAATTGCACTTGGGAAAATAAGCGTACGTGTTGTATAATAATAATTGTTAATAAATACACAAGCTATGTAAACAGCTCAGTTTACAAGCAAAAATCGAACAGTTAGTGGAAAACTATCCGGGAAAAATCTCAAAGTGCTGGCAAAAATTATTTAGGTGTTGTTGAATTATGCCGTTTCATCAACGAAAAAAGCCTCCAGTCTCTTACCTCATATCCCACTTGTCTAAATAAGTACTATAATCTTTTGTACAGATAACGACTAAAATAGACACAAGAAGTTCAATACAAGTCTATTGAACGATTTTATAACGAATAAATAAAGAATGATTCGTAAATATCGAGTATTCTTAATATACATACAGACTAAAACCGAGATTGGGCTGCCTGTGGTTTCACTGGACTGACTGTGCGTTTGATTTCAAGCCTCGTCAAAATTTACCGTCCAACACTTTCTACCCAGGGTTCCAGAGGGTCGAGGAGCGGCTTCTCTGGAACACAGGGTAAACACTTTCTTGCGGCAACAAAAAATGTTACGGACAATTATAAATTTTTAAGATGTAATATTGTGACGCATATCATTCAATGGTCATTATAGACTAAGACTCAGTTTTCTAGGAGCAAAATATTAAAAAGGCGTCGGTTACTATAGCCTACAAGCAGCTTTACGCAGGTTTATACCAGTTGCCACGCCAACACCTTTTAAGCTTTGACTTTTTCTTTTTGCCGAAATTAAGCACTGTGCAGCCGAACACACATCTTTGATAACATATAAATTGTATCAATACAAAGGGGAAATATATATTTACCGGTAGAACACTGTTTGTAGCTGTTACTACACTAGTGCGTGTTGGACTGATTCCCATCGTATTGTTTGAACTATATGTCACTGAATTGGTTGGACTGGGTGAGCTTGGTGAAGTATTCATCGTAGTGGTTGGACTGGGTGAACTTGGTAAAACAGTTGTGGCATTGACTAATCCACTTTTCATCATAATAGCCAAAACTATGGACACAATTGCGGTTCTACCTGAAGAGCCCATGGTTCTGGTAACAGCTACAGCAAAACACTGCTTCGAAAGGGTGAACACGTAGAGGTCATTAATGACTTTATTTTTGGATTCTTGATTTCATCATTCGACTCTCGAACATTCGTTATTGAAAACGGAGTCTTCAAAAGCCTATAGTATACAAAAGCCTAGAATATTGGATTGCAAGCCCAAGAGAGTCAAAAGACAAAAACATGGCGGCCATAATAATGCCGTTCACAATGGATGCCAATTATTAATCCTTTGCTAAATGGAACCATAGTTAAATTAACTATGATGGAACCAACGGCGACCCGAGAGGCAGCGATGATGGAAACTAAGAATATGCAGCTGAAATGCAAATAAAATGCAATGTAATGACTTATATACCTTCTGTTTCCGCTAAAAACAACGATCCAAATTAATTTCCAAACTTTGCTTTGTGTCCCATTTGACTTAGGGCGGCTACTTAACTTTGATCATAGACTTAACGATTAAAATCAATTAACTACGCCAAGAATCTATGCACGGGACTTCATAAAGTTAAACGGCCAGAAATGTAACGGTTATAGAAATTCTGTGGTGAAAATAGATTAAAAAAACTAAATGGTAGAACTAAATGCGAACGTTCTAATAGAGCTTGCAAAATGATCACACCCACTCGACCAATCAGTGCCTAATAATTAGTACTTAATTTTAATTTTTWAAAAATATCACTTATAATTATGTTATATAAGGAACTTTGAAGCTGCTTAAATGTGACGTCAATCATGGGGGACGAAAATGACTTCCAGGTCGAAAACGAAAATCAGTTCTATAAGATTTTTCTTTTTCTTTTCTTGATCGTGCACAGAGAAGGAAAAGTTGTTCCGTTTGTTCATAGTATTAGGGAATATAGAAGTTTCTTTTCTTTAAAAAACATCTTAAGATAGTTATTATTTGTCGATTAATCCTATACGAATAAGGGTAATTGGATCGGAATGATCGCCATTTTTCATGCTTTCTTATTTATCATCTAGTAACTTAACTGTATCTGCGCGGAACGATTTATCCGCCTTGTTTGTGGACATCGAATGAAATTTTAAATTTTCACTTTCAAAATGTTCATACATGAAAATAATAAGGAAATCAGTATTTCCAGCCACACTTGCTTTGGTTCATTGTGCACGGTCGGTACGTGATGGTACGGTTCAACCTCAATAGCGAAACAATACCTTTATTTTATGGGGTTTCCAACCCTTTCCGCTCCATTAACCATGGTTACATCATTGAGAACATTTCACTTAATTTTAGCGGTATTTGTGAGCAGATGGACCCGGAAATACGTCACAACTTAACAGCTTTATATAAAAATGATTCCCGACCCCTTTCTTCGCGTTTTGACTGATACATACAGAAAGAGCTCTAACGGTTAAATAAGTTGTAGAAAAAAGTACGAATTTAAACGTAAAGTAAATGTCAACGTTTCCGGATCGGAGCGTAGCTACTAAAGACGTGATAAGTTGGATAAGTTTACCTTTCTTTTTTATTTGTAGGTACATATACTATGATATACGAGGCTGCACTTGTCAATGGATATAACGTTCTAATCATACATAACTGGTGTTCGTGCAGAAATTGTTCCTCTTTGCTTTGGTAACGCTTTTTCAGCCGAAATTAAACTCCACGTTTGCGCAGAAACTACTCGGATACGTCAGGGCTAGCCTTTTAGTTGTTCAAAACACATCCCACATGGAAAGGGGTAACTATGGGTGTTTAGTGGTCAGGAACGTAAATGACATGTCGGGTTTGCTGGTCATAGCAAGGGGTTAATCATTTACGCTCTAGGGGCCGACTAACCTCTCCCTTAGGCTTTTGCCGAGCTTCCTGACCAGGCTGTAAGTCCTCCCGGGGATAGCGGTGTCGGGGTCGAAATCTCTGGCATAGCCGTAAATGCTTTGCGCTGCCATACGACGCTTCAGCATTCGGGTCTGGGAGTATGGTCTTCGGTTATTTATATTCAATTAAAAGAATGATAAAATTACCGAAAACTAACGTTTGCGCAGAAATCACTGAGAATTCTTTAATTCTTTTCGTAGTTCCTATTGCCTAAATGTCATCGCCTTCTTATGACACCTAAAGAGCTCAAAATATTTAAATAGTAAAAAAAAAGAGAATTCGTATAGCATTGTTATCGAGACAAAGGGAAAGATCATAAGGTATTTTGGCATTACATTACAAGCAAATGAATTGACCATTTCACATTCCTCAGTACATTGCAGTTTTGAGGGGTAACCGGGGGGATGGGGGGGAGAAAACTGCACATTATACGACGATTTTGTAAATACACCTCATAATATTTTAAAAGATGTATGAGAAACAAAAATTTCGAGTACTCCGTCGTGAGTCAATACATTTTCTGTAACACTTAACCTCTTGATGCTTTGAATGGAAAATTCAACTAAAAATGACCTGATCATAATTATCCAGCAGATACAAGAAAAGTTTGATTGAAGAACGTTTTTAAAAGAATCTTAAGACCGGTTTTTGACCATTTACCCGCCAAAAAGCAAAGCGCCACGAGAAATATGAAAAAGCAGCATAACAAGAAAAGCATTTCAAAAATAAGTCGATATAAATTTTGTATCAATATAAAGCGTGCATGGTAGATGTTCTAGTTCACAGCGCATCGTCTTGTTGATTTGACATCTTAAGACCCGCGGGATCGTCTTCTCTGTTGACTCCTGGGTTATCGTAAGCCTCCAACTGTGTAGGCTGAGATTCGTCCTGAGTTTTGCTGGTTTGCTTTTTCCTGCGCCGGAGCAGAACCAGAAGCACAAAGCAGCCAATGAGTAACATGCCCACTGCCGAGGATAGCGCTATTACAGTAACGCCTGGAGTTGTGGTTTTGTCTAGAATGAAGAATGATGGTAAGAAACGTTTGGTGAGATAATAAGTACAGGATTATGGATGCCATACTCTGACAGGATTCATTCATCCATCCCACTCATCTCACTCGACTTCCTACCCCCCCCCCCCCCCCCCCCCCCCCCCCATCCAACCACCCCCCCCCCCCCCCCTCCCCCATCCAACCATGCATCCACCTACCCTCCCTACAGTTCGATAATACTCCGATACCTGGTGTTGATTTTATGGTCCTCTTAAGAGTGATTGGTCCAGATGACAGGTGATACAGATTGGATTCCTGAGCATCACGTGACATGTCACGCCTCACTCGGTTGTTCTGGCAACCGACAGCACACTTGGAGGTATTGTAGGTGGTGTGACAGACCAGAAGAAGACAATGTAGATACACCACTGGATGGTTAGCAATGAAACGAAAGGCTTGGATGGAAAAGTTTTGCTCTCTGTTCGGTTCGTAGTTGTAATTGATTGTTTTGTCCACGTTACAGCTAAATAATTAAGGTATTCTAGGATTAACCTCAAAACCATCCGACTGGACCTATAAACCCCTTGTAGCCCGTGGGAATGCAGCTCAAGGACATAACAATAGCATCCAATTATCATTAGAATTGAAATTCTTTTGTTTTGTCCTCCAAATTGAGCTGCTTTGACGTCACATGCAAGGGGTCTTGGGCGTAACACAAAAGAGTACTCTCTTTGCGTATTAATGTTTCCTATTTCCTGAGTCGTATTCAAATCCATATCTCTTGTCATGTACAACAGTTAAATAAAGATACTCTAGGGATGACACGTGGTCTGAAATGGAAAAACATTATGTACGCCCGAGCTAAAGAGTTACATTTAGCTTCAAGATTTAAATGATCTATTATTAGGATTTAATTTCTCACCCATTGTCGAGGAATACGTAACTAGGCGTGGTTGACTCACTAGTTGTGGTGGTTGCTAGGCACTTCTCAGCAAACACATGCAGATCAGCTTTATCAGACAACACTTGATACTTGATGTACAGTCGTTGGTTTAGCTGCACGCTGATTGGGTAATCGCTAATGTTGTATGAATGAGTGTAGCTGTTATCTGAATACAGATCCATCAGGAAGGTGAAGTTCCCAAACGCTCCTGAGTCAAGATCAATAATAATTGTTGGAATATATTTATAGTAATCAGCTATCAGTTTAAGACATATGTACTTTTTATGTCAAACAATTGTTTAGTTTGTCACTATTTTTTAATGTCAGAAATTTATTGACAATAAAACGGATGCAGCATTTCTTTTAGTGGTAACTTTTTGTACGCGTTAAATTTACGGTCAAGTATATTATATACATCTCAAGTATGTTAAGGCCTGGATTGAAGGCCATTTCTAGCTAGAACCATTTTATTTTTCTTATGTTGTCGTTTCTTTACTCAATCGAGACCTAGCTCATTTTCTCTCTGTCTTATATTTTTGTCTACCAGTTTCCCGCCATTTTACCAGAACACGTGCAGTACAGATTGCCAAACGTTTTTCCGATTTTCCCGCCAATTTACCACACATGCGCAATACACGTTGCCATGTCACTATTTTCCCGCCATATTTACCACGCACACGTATCACAGTTTACTTATACCTTCCTCTGCGTCAACGCGACGTTTTGGCTTGAAAGAAACGCTGACATACTTCCTCCTTTTGTAGGTACAGTTAAAAGGCAGAACAAGCGCATCGTGACGGGTGACAGTATCATTCGGGTTTGTCTTGATAGTCCATTCAGCTCTCACTTCGTTCTGGTACGTAACGGTATCGTCTGTCTGCTTGGAGATAGTCATACAGCTATTCAAAGGTGTTGACAGTATGATGCTTCTTTGAGTGACCTGGCCATGGCACGACGAGTCACGGAGGTGAAAGGCGGATGAGTTAAGGTAAGAATATGTGTTCTTGTCCAGTTCGATCTCCATGTGATTCTCTTGACATGTTACTCTGGGTCGCATCTGTCATCGAGAAGAAAAGGTATTAAACCTTTGTATGATTTATTTTGAAACCATAAAATATGAAAACTTTTTACATGGATGAGTTTGATTGGTAACATTGACTTGAACTTGTTTTAATTCTACCACATTTAGGGAGCTTCGCAGCCCAAGAGGAGGACCGAATGAGGTGTGAGGTATGCGGATCATATGAGGTATGGCGTTTTCTGTATGTGGTGCAGCTCTATGGAACAGTCTCCCTGAAGAGATAAGACTTGATACAAATAAGTATGAACAGTTCTAAAAGAAGCTCAAAACACATTTATATAATGAGGCGTATTCGAATTAGTTTAATATGATTACTATTATTATATCATATTTATTATAGAATTATAGACTTATTTATTATGATTATTATTGTTTTTGTGTATTTGTACATATTGTATATTTTATAAATTCTTCTTTTTATTATTCATTATTATTATATAGATTATATATCTGTGAAGCACTTTTTATGGAAAGGGCTTAATAAAGTTTATTTCAACTTCAGACATTTTTGCTACATGAATACAGAATATTGCGGGCAAGAATAGTCTAAGCAAATACCTGCATGACTGGTTTTACAAAGATGTATACAAATTTA
>NW_022258903.1:24980-63886 GCF_009602425.1 Actinia tenebrosa | reverse complement strand
GTTTAATGGTTGCACATTAAAAGGCACATGAATATGGATACAACTCATAAAGAATCTTATTCTCAAGAGAATACTGAACAAGTGATCTGAAATGGGAAGACATTACGTCCAAGCCTATGATGTATACTTCATGTATATTTACCAAAATGATACTGCTCGTTGCTTGAACACTTCTAGTAGCGCGGGCTGGAAGGATTTCACTGCTTGGTACTGATATACCAGTGTTCAATGGTACCGTAGATGTAATTCCCTGGCTGAAAAGCGAGGTGCTTGATGAAGCTTGTTGAAGAGTAGAGGTTCGTTGTGTGCTGAAACTTCTTGCTGGAACCGTGCTGAAAAGCCTGTTTGGGTACGTTGTAAAATGGTCAGAGAACTGTGGAACTGTAATGGAAGGCCTGTTTGGGTACGTTGTTAAATGGTCGGAGAACTGTGGAACTGTGCTGGAAGGCCTGTTTGGGTACGTAAAATGGTCAGAGAACTGTGGAACTGTGCTGGAAGGCTTGTTTGGGTACGTAAAATGGTCAGAGAACTGTGGAACTTCGCTGGTCATCCAATTAGAGGAAAAGGCCACACTGCTGTTTGTTGAAGACAAATAATTATAATTCATGGAATATGCTGTTTTTAACATGAAAACAGTTAAAGCAGCTTGTAGAAGACCGCTATTAACTCCCTTAGAAAAACCCATGGTACTGGTAGGCAATTGCTGCTACAAAGTAGCAGACTGAAAGACTACAATATCTGAAATACATCCCTTTTATATTCGACTGAGACGGATTCACGTGATATTAATACTTGATCGATCGACCATATAGATTTACTAGTGTGTATAGTGTTTCCGAGTTGAGCGTGAATCGGGCTCAACTGGATGTCGAATTATCAACTAGACAGAAACAAGGGACTGGAAACAAGTGATCGGCTGACTTATACTTTACAAATAGCTGCATATTTCTGTCATGATCTGTAGTGCAGCCGTTTCTCAGGAGGAGGAGGAGGAGGAGGAGAAGGAGGAGGAGAAGGAGGAGGAGG
This sequence comes from Actinia tenebrosa, assembly GCF_009602425.1. The sequence continues at coordinate 62,860 of NW_022258903.1, read as the reverse complement.
AGGCGAGGGAAGGAGAAGGAGAAGGAGAAGGAGAAGGAGAAGGAGAAGGAGAGGTACAAAAAGAGCTAGGAGGAGCCATGGAGGAAAGAAGAAAAGACAAGATTAAAAAGGAAGATGACAAGGGATAAAAATATTTGGCTCTAGTGTAGTAATGTTGATGTCTCTCGCGGTCACTGAGTCTCCCGCGCTCAAACKTTTAATTGTCACACTGTCTATGACGGCCCACATTTAACAGCAGCCTTGATCAACATGCACGTTCACATGCATCAGCCAGATATGCTATCTGAGGTTCGTTTTCAAATTATATATAGATGACCAGATAGTGCAAAGGACGCAGGAAACGAGTTGGAGAAGAGAAGAAGTCCAATGGCGCATCCATGGAACCCCCTTTAGTAAGATCTTGTACCCTCAGTGAAGCCAATTCTTACCAGGTTTTATTCTTGGCGACCATTTTGGATCTGCCACTGAAGTCCATCTTGCASAGCTAGCAAAGGACAGCCGCAGAGGGCCCACTTTCCTACCATGATCAGCAGGTCTGGCATCCATATGACGCCTCATAATACTGAACTGTCTCGAGGTAGGCCAATGCACGCATCTGTAGAGAATAGTTTCTTTCCTTCTTTTATGAATAATTCGAATTCTTCCTTGGTTGACGTCATTGATTTGAATTCCAATGGACTTCGTGGATCTTTGYTTCTCCTTCGCAAACTCTTTCAGTTTTGTATAACTTTTTACTTTAGTATTAATTTAGCATTTTTTCGAAAYCCCCAATTCTTATTAAGATTTGGTAAGCATGGGAGGGGAGTGAAGAATGATGTTCTTGTCGTACCTGGATTCCTGTGGTGGCGAAACATCGTATGCATTAATCGTTAATCGTTAACGCGTCAAGAGTTCCCTTGGTGTTGAAGAAGGGTATCATATATCAATTCAAGAGCTTTGTTTTCCGTTCTGAGTACCCAACTTTGATYCAATGCGGAGTTCCTAGAAAGTACTGCGAGTGGCCGGGATTGCCATCTTGTTTTTCTTCATCATGACATTAACACTTTGTCTATCCAATTCACTATTACTGCTAATTTTAATATTGATCCAAATGAATGTTTTATCAGCCAAATATACCTGTGAACGGCTAGAGAAACGAACTTGTTTAGGAGAACCTCTCGACTTCCAATACACCAGCACAGATCTTGTTTCTGACTCCAAAAATCAGAAAGAAGTTCGAGACAATCTCCGTCGATGGGAAGGTCTACGGTTTCTACCCAAGTGTTGGTCCGTTCTTCAGCCATTTCTGTGCGAAGTTTATGTTCCTAAATGTGAGAATTCTACCGTGAAGTTGCCTTGTCAAGAACAGTGCTTAGCTACTCGTAAACCGTGTTCTGTGGTTGAACGCTACTACGCCGGACAATGGCCAGAGTTTTTAAAATGTGAGAAATTCCCAAAGGCAGGCTGTAATGGAACGGTGAGTTTTTGATTTCAAATTCGTCGCTTTACCATTAGACAACGTAATGCGGTGCTTAGTTTCTAGAATAAAGAAGTTATTGACAACTAGACACTACAGTTTTCAAAGTTGACCCAAAGTGACCTATGTCTTTAAGTTTTTTAATCACAGTTGATTTACAAGATTTCTAAACTCAAAACGAAGTCAAATATTTAATCTAGCGCTTCTTCTCTTTGTCCTTTGGAAAACAAAAAATTATAATTTGTGAGTAAACAGCTCTTTATAGGTCAGTGTCTGGTTGTTTATTGATCAATTTTGTTTATACCACGTATTAACATACRAATCATTGAAAGATCTTTTTTTGCAACTTATTCCGGCTGCGCTGACAATGTCATATATTTAGTAACCGAATTTCTTTCTTTAAGATTAACAATTATTGATCTTATGATCCACTTTGAAAAAAATTAGGGGTAAAAAAGCTAATTTAATTACTTTAAGTAATATCCACTGAAGATGTGCATTGAATAGTTGACGAAACTTTCAGTTCCATGTTGGAAAAATCTGGCGGCCATATCGAAGACTATGAAATACGTAGAGGAGCTATCATAKAGTGATTTTCCTCGGACTGTCAAATAGTTAGTAGACTAATAGAGGTTCGTAGATCTTATTTCCATCGTTTTCTTTTGTGCTTATCTGACTATTATACACCGCCTACCAGAAACTGTTTCACGGTCTGAGGAACTGGCTACACGGCAGTCATGTTGTACTGGGCAGCTGGAGGTTGTTTTTTTATATGGATGTGTTTCTCACAATTTTAGATCAAGAAGCTTATACTTAACGAGTCAGCTTGTCGGGCTCCATTAGTAGAGACAGAACATGAGGCAAGCTGGTATGAAGGCATTGTGGGTTGTGGTATACAATGCAGGAACCCCATCTTCTCTGAAGAAGAACACACGAGAATTCACAGATTTGTTGGAGGATTTGGAGCACTTACTACACTATGTACTCTTTTTACTATAGTAAGTAACACTTGGTTCCTCTATTTGTCCTTGTTCCACCCTATCTATATACCTGTCCTTGACTATGATTTCCCCTCTTTAGCATGCTTCGCTATTTCCCAAGGCTTAGGGTTTGGGTAAGAGACACTAGGCTGATCAAAGTCAGGGTACAGCTAACTTAGATCAAATCGGAATTAAGCGTGCTAGGTTTGCGGAGTGAGGAAAACCGGAGAACCCGAAGAAAAACCCTCGAACTTTGGGATTATGACACATGATATACCGAGTACACGACTCAATCCCGAGACCCCAGAGTTGAGAGACGAGGAGTGTAATAGCGCCACACAAACCATGATTTTCCAAAGAAATAAGAGTGTGAAATTTTCGGTGTTCCCAGGTAACGTTTCTGATTGGTTGGAAGACTCAGTACCGATATCCATCCGCGATCCTGTTCTTCATGAATGGTTGTTTCTGTGTCGCGTCCATTGGATTCTTGATTCAATTTAGTGAAGGAGCGAGAGATCGTGTCGTTTGTCGTAAGGACGACACAATGAGATTAGGAGAACCAAGGTAAACTAAAATGCTTGGAGTTCTTTCAATCCAAATTTCAAACAAGTGATAGACATTAGACCCCGTTTAGTAGCAATTCCCTACCTAMATTTATGGTTGATAAGACAAATTATATTGAATGTAACAACAACCAACAAGGAACTATTTGATTTAAATCCCTACCTGTTAACATCAAAAAGGATTCCAGTCCCTAAGAAGAAGGAATTCTTTTGTTTTCGGTTCTTTTCCAATGTTAGGATAACTGAAAAGCCCCATGTTGCTCAATGGTTCTTTCGATGTCTTATGATGATGGGCTTCCTGTAAGTTTGGCCATTTGGCGGGAAATTCTGCGTTAAAACGCGCTCGTCTTAACTCTTTTACATCGCTTATACGCTCATATAAAATCCTGTGGATTTTGGCGGGAAATTTTCTTTGGCGCCAAAAAGCGCGCGTGCGTGCGCCAGCCCATTCATCTTTGGTACTTTCGGAGTTTAGATCGTTCAACGAATCAAGGCCAACACCTTTATAARTGTTGTCTTTCAACGAATCAAGGCCCATGCACACTTTTGTAAATGTTGTCTTTCAACGAATCAAGGCCAACACCTTTATAAATATTGTCTTTTTTGTTTCCAGCGAAGAAGACAGTTTCCTGTGTCTTCTTACCTTTGTTCTGGTCTATTATTTCTCTATGGCTGGTCTTGYCTGGTTTGTCATGTTGGCCTATTCCTGGTGTATCTCATTCAAGTCTCTGGGCAGCACTAGGGATAACTTTGTGGGCAAGACGTTGTATTTTCACGCTATTTCTTGGATTATCCCCGCCTGTCTCACTGCATGTGTTCTGCTGTTAAGAGGGGTAAGTGTGTCATGCGGTAAAACAAAAAAGTACCTCGTCAAGCTACGTCTGCTCAGCATGGAAAAGAATAGACATGCAATTTTGCTGTGTGGTAGTATTTCTCAGATTTTTTAGAATAAATAAATTTAAGTCACACTGCATGGCTTTGAGTGTGCAGCAAGAAACACATTTCATGTCGCGACAATGTCACATGACGATAACCAGTGTAGGTGAATGATGTCACGTGGTCAGTTCGTTAGTGACGCACGTGACCTATGTAATAATCCTTGATCTGTCACAGGTTGATGCGAATTCTATCAGTGGTATTTGCTTTGTTGGTTACGAGAACGCCAACATGAGAGCTGGCTTTCTCCTTGGCCCTCTGGGACTAAACCTTACTATCGGAGGCTTTTTTCTTGTCAAAGGTAATTTATCGTTTGCGTTAACACTGTAAATTATAACAAAATGTGTGTTGAGTAGATTATCGGCAGCTCCTGAGCAACTCAGTATATATAATCTTCTCTAAGGCAAGCAGGCGTTTTAAAGAAAACGCGCATGTCATTTAGTGAACAGTTATCTCAGTTGATCGAGGAAAAAAGCTATTTTATAGTTTAGTAAATACGTTTAAACCCAAACCTAATTTGCTTTATGCGCCGTTAATCGGAGCGTTGCGTTCCTTGTAACTTAATGTGCACCTGCCACAACACAAGTTGCACAAARAGTACGTTGCCTAGTGTAACGCATCAAAAGTTTATCGCGCAATTTTGTTGCAGCATTGAAAAAATATATATGATTATTGTATTGCATGTTTTAAGGTATAATCGCACTGTTTAGACTTCGAAAGTCTAACCCAAACCTACTGAACAGCAGAGCGTCAATGAAAATCAAAGAAACCATAATAAGAGTTGGTAAGTTTTGCAAGCAAATTATATCCCGCTGAAAGAACCTCTGGGCTGGTCTAAGTCAGGGCATGGCTATCTTACAGATTGAACCCTGAAACAACTTCTGGACTGATCTAAGTCAGGGCACGGCTAACTCACTTATTGAACCCTGAAACAACTTCTGGGCTGATATAAGTCAGGGCACGGCTAACTCACAGATCGAATCGGAATTTAGCGTCTTGGGTTTTGCGGAAGGAGAAAAATCGGAGAAATTAACATGAGAAAAACTCTCAAATCACCTGGGAGAGAACTAACAAACTTTACTCACATGCGATGCTGAGTCCAAGAGTTGAACTCGAGACCCCAGAGGTGAGAGGCGAGTGCACTACCGCCACTTCAGGTTTCCGTGGTGCATGTTTTTCACCGTGACTTAAAGCTGCATGATTGAACAACAATGATATTTTCGTTTTTAAGGAATATTCGCATTCGTTGCCTTTGCTTTTGGATTCATCACATTCGCATGTCATCTGTACGAATACCACAATCTACAGGATTGGGAGCAGAGTTTCAGGACGTACCTTCAGTAAGTAGTGCCTTCCTAGTTTCTAGACTAAAGCCCGTGATACACGCTGTATTTCTTTCTAATTTGGCACTAAATGTATCGCGGGGAATTTTTAATCGCATTATCTTTGGCAGAAACGAATAGGCGGCTTATAATTGCGAATAAATTGCAAACAGCAAAATTATAGAAATAGCTTTGAATTGGAAAATAAAGGCGAACAATATAGAAAAAAAAATTGAATTTTGGAGTAATATTTAGGTCAGCCGTCCAGTTACTGGCCTCTCTCAACCGTGCTTGGCTATGTGTCTTGGAAGCCCCGCAAGTTGTTTTTCTTTTCAACAATAGCCATGAATATGCAACAGATAAGCCCAACAAAAAACCTTACAAAGGAATATAAACTCATCAGTGTTTATACCCGCGATTTACTGGTAGTTTTACACCTTTAGTTATCTTTACCTCCAGTTGTGTAGCAGACAAGGAAGTCAAGGGTAAAGCCAACACGTGCGTGGTCGGTGAGCGAGCGAACTTAGGTGTCATTGAGTTAGGATTATCATCACTATTCGGCGCAGGGATCGCCATGAGTAGTTGGACGTGGACTTCGCATACTTTTAAGACGTGGAAGAAATTATGGCACAGGTGAGACTGCTGACACGCGTTTTTTTTTTTGTATTATGAAGACTGGTGATATGTGCGCTACAGGATATGTGCGCGTTTTTTTCTATTATGAGCACAGGATATGTGCGGTATGTGAATAAAGTTATGAACAGGGCCGTGCCCACCAGTACGGCTGGTCCGGTTTTAACCGCACCACGTTTTACAATTAAATATAAAAAATAGGACCACCTTTTTTGAAAACCGGACCACTGTCCAAGTGGTGGCTATGGCCTCGATGAAAGTCTTCTTTCAGTCCTGCTTCGACTCACAGGGAACGGCATGCGCATGACCAGATTTAACGCAGCAGATTTGAATGATTGTGCCCATTGTTACACGGCACGGTCATGGTGCAAAATTAAGGACGTCTTTAAAACCAGGCACAGAGTGAAATATCACTGCTCAACTCATGAACATCCTTGGACACGGAACTGTTATGGTCAACATGTCACGTTGGTACCATGAGTCTTTCACTTACAAAATTTGCGAATACAGAAGCAGAGAATGGAGAACGGTGGTATACAGTCGGAATTCTTTTCAAAGAAGAATTTGACATAGTGTTTTGATTCCACTCACAGAATAACCAAAAAGCCAAGATATCCTGATCTTAGTCATTACAGAATTATACAAAGAATGAGAAAAAATAGAGTAGGGTAGGTATCATCTGCATCATCCATTATCATGTACTAACAGTGTGATCAAAATCATCCATTGTTATCAGCTCACACTGTAATCATCAGCAGCTCACACTGTAATCATCATCAGTTCACACTGTAATCATCATCAACTCACTGTCATCATCATCACCTCTCAGTGTTATCATCATCATCTATTGTCAACACCTCAGTGTCATTAGCATCATCTATTGTCATGACTGCAGTGTCATCAGCATCATCCATTGTCATAACCTTCCCTTCAGCATCATCTGTTATCACCATCATCATCCATTATGACCTGACATTCATCAGCATCATCCATCATCATCATCATCTGTTTTCATGACCCCTAGTTACATCATGATCATTTCATTGATTTCACRCAGTCCTCCTGCCCAAGCAGCTGTTCTCTTCAAACATGAACCCAGGCTTGCAGCAGCAATTACAAAAGCAGAAGAAAATTGGAAACGTAGGAGGAGTAAGCAAACAGAAGCACAGACTTTACAGCTAGTCTCTGTTTGGTCAGAGAGCACAGCCCAGGTTGATCCTGCACAACAGACAGCACCTTCAACACAAGAAGAGAARCCAAGCACAAAAGGAACTACAGAACACCTTAGTAAAATAAACCTAAAAGAAACTAGTTTTACTCCAAAAACATCATCTTAGGAATTTATGAAATTTTAAATCCTAAAAGACCTTTCTAGCTCGAGTATAATGGTTTTCCATTTCAAACCATGRCATTCTTTTGAGAATAAGACTCTTTGTATCCATATTCATGTGTCATCTCATGCACAACTGTTAAACTGAAAAATGATACTCTAGGGAATGACATGTGCACTGAAATTTAAATGGGAAAACATTAAACCYAAGCTAAAATTGTCTCTTAAAGAGGGGAATCACTGAATTTAGTTTTTAAACCCTGCATTGTTGATTACCTTAGAATTTCCAGGTGAGCAAGGACTGATTTGGAGAATATTAAAAGAACAGAAACAAAGGAGACAACATGCAAATCCTCCTGGAACACCATTTAATTTTAACTATTTTCCAGTGAGTGAAAAATCAAGTGGAAATCCCAGTTGGGAAAGAGTGTAGATAAGAAGAAAAACTTACATTTTTGAGAGGAACAAAAAATTCATGCAATGTTTCCATTAATATTGTGGGTCATGTAAATTATTAAAAAATATTAAGTTATTCTTGAATATGTCAGTTTATGACCATCAATAGATTATGTCCCAGATAGATACTAAAGTGACAGTGACTAGGAAGGTGCTTACCATTGTTTCCAAGCCCCTYCTATCTTCTATGCAGACTAGAAGCATAGACTAGAGGGATCACTTCAAAAATAGATGAAAAAAAACCCTGTTACCAAGGGTAACAGAATTGTGCAGATATTCTTGCAATTTAATATGAAGATTTTTATTAAGAAAAAAATGTACATATAATTTATTTACCAAAGTTAACTGTTATCAACCTAAGATACAATGGCTTGTATTAAGCTTCACATTTGGTTTGTTTTCTATGAAATCTATATTCATTCTACTTTATCACTGCTAGTAAAAGACTTCTTTGTTAAAATCACAAACATGGCTGCCATTTCCTATCGTTTAACGCTCTTAGAGATATTTTCAAACCAAACTTTTTAGTTCACATGACCAAAAAGTTATCCAGCTTAAAGTACTGTTAGTTGTGGGGCTGACTTCATTAGAATGTTTATCAACATGCCAAATTATATTGCACTTMATTTTACATCATGTATTAATTTGTTCACAGTGGTTTTCACAGTAAGGTTAAAGTGATCTGTACCATATGTAACCTTAACTACATCCACAGTCTTAGACCGAAAATATTCCACATTTTCCACCAGGTAATCTCTAAAAATACACTCAACAAGGAATTCTAACAAACCAATTATCAAAATAATAGCTTTACTTAAATAAGTTATATATTGAATTTAGAATGCAATAGTACATAGGTATATAGGCAATATATGCTTGAGGAAAGATGTAATATCTACAGCTAAGGCAAGCTTGTGACTGCAAATCTAGCAGCATTTGCCAACATTTCTCTAGTTTCTTGGAGTCTTCTCTCTACGTTCATTATCGTTGCAGTTGTTGAAGGATCAGAGAATTTTAAATGGATTTCTTGTGTGGTTGAAAATGGACTGATGGCTTCTAAAGATGTTCCAGTACTTTTATTAGGTGTGTGAGAAAGTGGAGAACCTTTAGGACTGATGCTAGATGTATTGACATTTGACGTGCCAAAATCATCATTATCATCATCATCATCATCAGAGATTTCAGTTAACATTGATGCCTGGGGTACTTCAACTGCATGTGAAATTGACTGACTAGGATACATTTTACCAACATGATTGCTTCTAGCATTAGCATCTTGAAACATAGAACTACTTTGACTATTGGTGAATTCATTCATTAGACTCCTGCTGGAAGATGYCGTTGAATGAGAAACATGATCTTGCTGATCCATCATTTGTGGATAAGCTGTAGCTATACTGACTGTTCCTGAGTCTCTTTGAACACCAGAAATAGAAACAGGAACATTAGTATAAAATGGATTTGTGCTGACATTATGATTTGGTAGAGTATAGTTAGTGTTCATGCAATTCCCACACTGATTTCCACTCGTTGCTTCCTCTAGAAGTTTTACTCTGCTTTCTAGTAACACTRCTCTTGCAGACATCTCATTATTTTGGGATAGAACAGATTCTAATCTTTCTTGTAATTCCTGTACAGTACCCTTAAGTAGTTTCAGCTCATTCTCTTGTGATGTTAGTAAGCTCTTTTGGTCAGGCATACTCCTCAAAGCTTCTGTTTCTCTCTCGTCATTGTATCCATGTCTCACTATTTTAGGTTGTTGTACGTTGGTGCTGTCAGTCAAATCAATGAGCGAGACATTGGTAACATCCCCATGATCATGCYGAGACCCTGATAACGGTATTGCTTGATGTTTTGTCTTTCCTATAGGTGTTAACATGAGCTCAGGGCTAGGTTTAGGGATGGTCGTCATGGTGACTGGCATAGGTATAGTGTTTGTTGGTACTCTCATTGATGTACTCTTCAAAGCAGAGAATGCCGGAGCAGTAGAAGCCTGAGCATTGCTGTTGTTTATCTCTGTTAATGCTGTAGATGGAGTGACTGAAGTCATATCATTCAATCTAATCGTACTTAATCCATCTTCTTTCCATCTAACGCTCTTTACTTTACTTTTCTGTTCTAGTGTTCGTTTGTCTCTCACAGGTTCATTAATACTATCCTGCAAATGAAAACCTGGATATATAGAACTGTTTTCTTTATTTTCTTCAGCTGTTTTCTTCAAGGTATCGTTATTGCTTGCCTTCTTTTTGGAGACTTCGTTCTGCGAAAAGCCTGTTTTTTTTAATAATTTAGATGGTTGACTTTCAACTTCTTTACCAACTTCAGACATTTTGCCTTTGTCTTTACTCTGTGCATTTTTCTTCTCGGTTTTTGAAATCTTGGGATTCAGCTCTGCACTCTTTTCTCGACATATTTTGAGAATATCACAAAGTTCAATAATCTTTCTTTCTGCGTAGCCAATAGAAAGAAACTGTTCTCTGGTGAGAGGAGGTTTGTAGTGAAAGACGTCTCTCAGCACCTTGTACACCGTTTCTACGAAGCGCAAGTCTGTTTTACCGTACAGCTCGTAATCTCTAGCAAAGAATTCAGTCAAAACGACCGAGTAATCCAGAAAAATATAGTGCAGAATAGGCAGGAAACATCTTGGAGTTCCTTGAGCAAGTCCTTTCAAATCAACTTCAGTCAAAGGGTAACGTATTTGTTTCAGCTCGACCATTAATTTACGCAGATTATTCTTGATATCTCCAGTCGCCATCTTGTAGATACGGTCCTGATATTCAGATTTTCTTGCTATAAAGCGCAATCAAAAGTCAAAATTCTGCAAAGACTCCCTTCCAATTTTTCTCTGGCTTTATTTCTTGTTGATCAAATTAACCGCCATTTTTTTGTTTCTGAGCCCACTAGTATTTGTTAAAGCGGATAAGCGTAGAAATGTGAAGTGACGTCACACCTACGCATGAAAAACGACTTCCGGGTCCAAAACGCAAAGCAGTTCTATAAAGATTTTTCATCTTGATAGGATTTCATGTCGAGTTTTCTTTTTTTYCCCAGGTTAACGTTTAATTATTTAGTAAAATTTCGCTTTATCTTAGGTAATTTTTGAGCTGCTGGACCCGGAAGTACGTCACAACTTTTAATTTATTGAGCCAGCTTCCTTGTTCAGTATGTACAGCGGCTACTCAAATCATAAAACAAAATGGCGGAAACTTCGAAACTCAAAAACYCACGAAGAAAAAAAGGAGCAAAGTTTCACCCAAAAGAGGCGCCTTTTCCTGTTCCTATAGAGAGTATTACTAACAAAGAGTGTTGTAACAGCCGTTGGTTTTTTTATACAGGTTATTTTCGTGATAATTGTGTTGTTATTGAAAACCATGGTGACTTGACGTTCCTCTACAAAATGGTGAGCAAAATTCTTCATTAGGCTTTGTAGTATTTTAGGTCTCTCCATCGATTGGAGGTTTTTCTCCGGGTTCTCCGGTTTTTCTCCCTCCGCAAAACTTATAGACCTAATCCACTCTTTCCCCATTATAGACCATGTGTCATTCTCTATAGTATCATTTCTTTGTTTAATTGGTGCGTATGAAAAGACACATGAATATGGATTTGAATGAACCAAAGAATCTTTTTCTCAAGATAGTGTTCCAGAAATTATCCATTTCCCCCAACAGAGGAAGATCCCCAGATCCCCCCTACCCTGGCCCAGAAATTCCAAATTCCTCTGTTGGGGGGAAGAAGGAGGGGTATATGGACAATTTCTGGAACTACACAATATTCGATCTGTGAGGTAGTCATATGTGCCACCAATTTGCTGTAGGCCTGAGTAGAACTCACTTACAAAGCTTTTTCTTTTTTCTCTAAAGGGATTTTTTGGTAAAGGAAACTTGTCCAGAAGTAAACCTGAATATGAAGTCATATCAAATATTTCCCAAAAAGCTTTTTCGAATTCAGAAAGACTACGAAGATGTAAGTAAAACATTGCACACAGTTTCTAACTAACTTTATGTGCTCAAATCATAATAGCAATTCATTATATTCACTGGAAAATACCAGGGCCCAGTTGTTCAAAGCCCGATTAGTGCTAATCCTGGATTAACTCTTAATAAGAACTATAGAGTTAATCCTGGATTAGCGCTAATCCAGCTTTGAACAACCCGGCCCAGATGTTTAAACATGGTAATAGAGGCTTTGTACCATCATGTGATGGCAGTCATGACAGGAGGCAGGAACAATTGAATCTAGTCTAATCTGATTTACATGAGAAAGGATTCAGTTTCCCAGGGGAGAACGACTCTATTGTTGTGCCTCCCGTCATGGCTACCATCACGTGATGGTGCCAAGTCTCTATAGTATCATTAATCTCATCCCTTATTTGTTTTGCAGTACCTCCAAAGGAAAGGCAGATACGTCAGTCCAAATTCCGAGACATTCGAAAAGAAAGGTATTGTGGCATTATGTCTAGCCAAATGTTAACATTTGCAATGGAAAAACTACTTCAATACAGTAATAGTCCCCTCAAACGTTTCTTGCGCCATCTTGAAAGGTAATGAAGCAAGAATGGTGATGACCTTGCAATGACAGATACACATTTTTTAACACCTTGGACAGATATTTACATGTAGTATTATAGGCAGTGTTCACCAGTTGTTGCAGCCTGGCTAATATGTACATATATTTCCAAGTTTTAGCCCTTGAGCCTCTTATTGCCGCCCCTATAACCCATGCATACACATTCACTTTTCCTGTACTTAGTATATACTAGTCTCCTAAATTTTGAAGTCAGCCCCAAATTTCTGCCCCTATCCCTCTCCTTTCACACACACACTGGTTGAGAATAATCTACCTATAAGCTTACTATACAGACATCCTTAGCATTATCATATAAAGCTACATGTATATGCAGAGTAAAGGAGAGTAAAGCATAATGTGACAATCCTAAAAGCATTTGCATAATGTGCTGTCTATGCATTATCTCTCTTATACTGATCAGTTGACAATCAAACCAGCAACCCTAGGCATGCCACCCATGTCCCCTTATTGAATATTGGTATGATGCTGTAATAGATTCAGGAACCACAAGGAATGGTACAGATTATCTAATGAAGTCAGTGCAGCTAATCCTGTGGAGACAGCAAGAGAATGTATAGAGAATGAGGATCAAGAAAACAAACATGATGAAACCCTAGAAGGAGAGGAGGGTTCCCCTGATAGAAAGAGGAGAAAAGAAGAGTTAGAAGTTACTGATTCTGGGGATATAAGACAGGTATATATATCGTTCGTTGCTGTTTTGGGTTTGTTTGTGTTTTGTTTGYCTTGTAATTGTAATTTGTAATTTAAGGAGAATGAAGAAGAGTCAGACAGGGTAGAGGAAGGAGAGGAAGAGGAAGAAGAAGACCCAGGGGAAGATGTTACAAGTAGTGAAAATATCAAAAGCAACCGAGATGTGGATGAAGTCATGCAGGATGTTTTGAGATACAACAAAGAACAATTACCAAAGTATGTTGTTTCACATTGTTAATCATGAATATGTTGTTGAGGCTACATGAAGTGATTGTATAGGCCACCTTTCCCATTGTTTGCATCATTTAAAATAACAGTCACTCACTGGACAATGTCTGGCCAGAAATAATGGAACCTAAACCTTTGCCTTGTTGGTCATTTTGACCAGTGACATTGAGTCAGAAACAAGGTATGACCAAGCTAAAACTAAAATGGCTGGTCATTTTGACTGGTGACTGACTGGCCTTTTTTAAGCCCTGCCTGAGAATGCAAAATTGTTCACTTTGTCAACTGATCACTTGACTACCTGATTACCCCAATCAAGGACTATCATCTTTAAGAAAAATGTTTTTGTTATTCTCAACCAGCAATGATGATTCATTACCAAGTCAAGATTCAACTTCTAAGCAAAAAACAACATCACACAAGAAAGAAGATCCATACAAGGTCTTTGAACATCTCCAGCTAAGTTTAGAAGAGGTTCGTACACTGTATGAAGAGAAATGTAGTCATGGTTCTCAAGTTTCTTTTYTACAGTTCAGGGCTTAAAATAATGGCCAGTAAGTTGTCAGTCATGATGACCAGACAAATTAGGTTTAGCTCAGTCATACCTCATTTCTGGCTCGACGTTACTGCTCAAAATGACCCATAAGGAAAACATTTGACTGGACAAGTTCCAATTCTTGGTGGACATTGTCTGATGTGAAGCCATTATTTTAAGTCCTGCCAGTTCATAGTTAGTATTTTGTTGTGTTTTCTAGGGATGCTCACATAGACAATTTGAACCAAATCTAGTGAGAAATGTTCTCTGGAATTTGAAGTAGAGCATTTTCATCAAAATTGATGGGACATTGGGGACAATGAACAATGACAGATTATTTCTCTGAGAGCCTGTTAACCCCCTCTTCTGACCAGCAATATGCCTAGAAAATGTGGGAAATAGCATCTCCAATAGCATTTGTGTAAAGACCCACCCATCATGTACCTTCAGCACACTGAGAATTTGCTTTTGATGAACACCTCACCATACTAGAATGGAATATATTACATGATATTGTACCTCACAACACCTAAACAGGAGAGAGTGCTGGAAGGGGGATGATGTTGCTATAGTGATTGGTCTATTTTGTATTTTGAGTGTTGGCATAGACTGATTGCCGTTGTTATTATCAGGCTTTCTTTCTGTCATATGGACTGGGTTGCCTTACAGTTTATGATAATGAGAAGGTAAATACAATCTTGTATTGTGTACATTGTTCAATAGGTTTACGACTCTTATAAAAATTAACTGAAATTGTGAAACAATAGACCYCTTTAGAGTGGGCATTATGTTTCGCCCATTTCATACCATGTGTCATTCCCTTGAGTATTATTTCTTTCAAAAATGTGATATTTCTATCAGAAAAAAATTCTGAAAATTGCTTAATATTATTTCTTTGTTTAATGGTTGTTCATAAAAAGGCATATGAATATGGATGCTACTCAAACTAAGGATCCTTTTTCTTAAGAGGAGTACACATGGGAAAAATTATTTATTTATTTATGGATGAAAAGGGAGAACATTACGCCTGAGCTAAAGAGGTCTATAGTAGTAACTGTAACAATTTTTTGGCCTGTATATATGCTGTATATCAAGGTCTGTCTTCATTTATTRTATTTTATAGAAGCCCTTAGCAATCAGTCAAATGTGGACAAGATTCTGTGCAGCAAAACAAGATTTCATTCCATGTTATGTGGTTTATCACTACTTCCGTTCCAAGGGATGGGTGCCAAAGAATGGAATAAAATATGGTACAGACTTTGGTAAGAATTGAGAAAAGAGCATTATTATTCTTTCCCATTCATGCACTCATCCCACATTCATCCATCCATCCCATTCATCCATCCATCCCATTCATCCATCCATCCCATTCATCCATCCATCCCATTCATCCATCCATTCCATTCATTAAACCTCCCTGCTTATTCATCCATATTATTCATCTATCCATCCAACCCATCTGTCCATCCCATTCGTTTTTCCATCCCATTCGTTCTTCCATCCCATTCGTTCTTCCATCCCATTCATTCTTCCATCCTATTTATCCCTCCATCCCATTTATCCCTATATCATATACATCCCTCCATTCTAGATTCATCCCTCCATCCTATTCATACCTCCATCCCATCCCAATCATCCATCCCACCCATCCATCCCTCCATTCCATTCATCCCTTCATCTATCCTTCCCTCCATCTCTCCATCCCATTATCCCTCCATCCCATTCTTCCATCCATCCCATTCATCCACTATCCCATTTATCAATTCACCCCATTTATCCATCACATCAATTCATTCATTCTGCAGTTTATTTATACCAGTATTATTTATTTTTCATTCGTTCGTTCGTTCGTTTGTTCGTTTGTTTATTTATCTATTAATCTTTTAAGCCTTTTATTTTCCAGTGCTTTATAAACAGGGGATGCCTTTCTATCATTCCAGGTGAGATTAATATACCCATCTCTTCAGGTACATCCCCCTTGTTTGTGTTGGAGGAAGAGGTCAACACCCATCCACATTCTCGAATGAATAAAGTAAAGCTCTCTAAAAACTGATTAAACACTATTTTTAGAGCTACACATGTCATACATAGAGCATAATGACAGTCCACACCATGGGGAGAATGACTTAGCTACTTTGTTGAAACATCATCGCTGTCGTCATTATCATCATCGGCGTTGTCTGCGTCATCATCATCATCATCATCATCATCATAGCCTGCATAGCTCGGCCCTAGGCTATCATCATCATCATCATTATACCTTATAATTTAATGGATGATACTAGAGATGTTCGGATAATCATTTCACAAAATCACTAATCCAACTTAATTCTCTACATTCAACAGTTACTCTATTATCGTGCAAGTAGCTGATGAAGATAGCTTAGCACCCAGTTCTCACTCGCCATTGATGGGACAGCGTGCACCAGTCTCTTGGTGTAGTGTAGGTGGGCCTAACAGAGTTAGCGAACACGCCGCCAAGGTTATTATCATGAATTGTCACTTTTACGTACGCTATTAATAGACCTTTTCGAATTCCAAATTACCGCTGTGTTTCTTGATTACAGACTCATTTGCACAGGGTTAGCCTCGAGTTTGAGCAGAATATTCACGTGTTCCAGTCAAGGTCCGTCAAGTTTCAAAATGTTTGTATTGTGGAAGTTGCGCATTCTTTACTTATCCGTTGGTATTTGTGAATATTTAAACACTGATACGAGGCTAACCCTGTGCAAATGAGTCTGTAATCAAGGAACACAGCGGTAATTTGGAATTCGAAACTGGTCTAATGGTCATGGATTTCAGTACAGTCGCACTGTCGTGTTTGTTACAATGGTAAGAAATCTATGGCAAGGCCTGCGTGCACTTGTTTCCAGTTCTGACCAATCACTATAGCCTTAGATTTTAGTACCATGAAGACAGAGCACTAAAGGGAGGACCGGTAAAGGGCGCAACGTTGAATGAATAGAGCTGCCGATTATCTGCCTTTACCTTTATCTGCTTAGAAGTCTTTAAAACGCTTTCTACGCGTTGCTAAGAGTTTTCTTGAAGGAAATGTCAAAAGCTCTTTCTCTGCGCAAGCATTTATCTTTACTGACTTTGTCTCGTCACACTATTGATTGCTGTGTTTTCAGGAGGTCATGCTGTGTTACGTCATCGTTCCCTCAGGTTAGTCATTTTTTTCATCTGTATTATGCGGGGGGGAGGGGGATTTATTCTTATTAGTGCTTTGATTTGCGCAAGATTTTAGAGGTACTGTATGTCACACACAGTAGATGGATATCACACACAGTAGAGGGATGTCACACACAGTAGAGGGATGTCACACACAGTAGAGGGATGTCACACACAGTAGAGGGATGTCACACACAGTAGANTCACACACAGTAGAGGGATGTCACACACAGTAGAGGGATGTCACACACAGTAGAGGGATGTCACACACAGTAGAGGGATGTCACACACAGTAGATGGATGTCACACACAGTAGAGAGATGTCACACACAATAGAGGGATGTCACACACAGTAGAGAGATGTCACACACAGTAGAGAGATGTCACACACAGTAGAGAGATGTCACACACAGTAGAGAGATGTCACACACAGTNTCACACACAGTAGAGAGATGTCACACACAGTAGAGAGATGTCACACACAGTAGAGAGATGTCACACACAGTAGAGAGATGTCACACACAGTAGAGGGATGTCACACACAGTAGAGGGACTAACGGCTAACGGTTGGGTCTCCTGTCTTTTTGACTGTCTATGCTATTCTTTCCAGATATTACTGAACAAGAGCTTAGTCTTCCAACTTGCATCACTAGGTTCAAATTCCAAGTAAGTGTTTATTCGTTACCATGACGACGTGTATATTAGAGGCCGAAACGAAATGAAAAGTGCGTGTTTCATGAATTTCCTAAACACGAAACCAAATATTTTCTTTCTCAAAAACATAATTTTTCTTTTTTCCTAATTACAGTTCTTAATTTCCTAATGGTTTTAATGTTGGTTTTGTTAGGAAGTAGTTATGAGGAGATGGATACCCGAACGCTCCAGGGAATCAACAAATAAACTCAAGTGTTAAGTGGTTCTCGGCACAACATGCTTACTAACACGGTCAATACTGCATGGTAAGTCGTGATTACCGTGAATAACATTTACTGAATTAATAATGAAATGAAACAGCTATACTATTGCCATTTGATTGTTTCTCATTCTTCCATCCATTCGTCTCTACCATCTATTACTCCATTAAATCTTATCCATTCATTTCATTTACCCATCCATTCATTCATCCATCCATTTATCCAACTATTAATTCATTCATGTACTCATTTATCCCATCCTATTCATCCCATCCCATTCATCCCATCCCATTCATCTCATCCTATTTATCACATCCCATTTATCCCATCCTATTCATCTCATCCCGTTCATCTCATCCCATTTATCCCATCCTATTCATCCCATCCCATTCATACTATCCCATTCATCTCATCCCGTTCATGCCATCCCATTCATCCCATCCCATGCATCCCTATAATCTAAAATGACACGTTCATATGTCGGAAATTATACGAAAGGTGTACACCTGAAATTAGTTCTTGAGGCAATATGTRTTTATATGCCAAAAGACTAAAGAACTTTTTCGTATATAGCAATAATTTTTAATTACAAAATGTAGTGGTAACTAGAATACATATATAGCAATGTTAATTACAACTTTTATTCGATTATCTTATTTTCAAAATTTAAAGAATTAGTCAACCACAATGCAATGCGCGCTGGAAACAATGCTTTGCAATGCTCCATTTTCTCTGCCAGGCAAAATGGCGGCAGTTTTGTAGGTGAAGTTTAGGAATCCAGTTCCATCGGTTTTGATATTTCTGCTACTAGTTTATGTTTTACGACCATCATGATATAATGATAGTTAATTTTGGCAACGAATCTAGGATCATCCAAGTTAGCTTTCGAAAGTCGCAATGGCTGCCAGTTGGACGACATAATGTATAAGTTATAATGTCAAAAAGAGAATCTCTTTTAAAAATTCAACCTACTTACTGTAGAGTGAACAAAAAGGAATTTGAGGACTTTAACATTGCAGAAATTTTGCTCCGTTGGTGTATGGAAGAGCCTCGAGAACGATGTAGGCGAACGATGTAAATGATAATATAAGGGCGTAGTGCATTGTGGTCGATTGTGGATTCTTTAATGTCAAGTCAACAAACCTACATCTGGTTTTTCAAATCTGAATATGTACACAAGTCGTATAGCTATTTCCAGGCGTTGGGTGGGGGTTAGCGGAGACCAAAACGATTGCAGGCTCATAGGTCCATGTTAAAGAGGCACGGGTCATTCTTATGTATCTCCTCCCTTGTTGTGGTCTTCTGTTCGAGTTCCCTCATCTACTTCGGTCTGATTAGCCAATAAAAGATCTTCATATCCCTGTAAGAACAGAGTTWAAAAAAGGTTGATTTGTCGCACTGTTTTTGTGATCAGCGGTATTATACTTAACAACAGTTCAGATATTCATTGGCGAAGTATTTCTGATGATTCAATGATTGCAACTTCTTGAGTTGTCATGATAACGAATGGCTAAATTATTTGACCATCATTGTTAAGTACATACACAGCCGCCATATTAAATTCATGTACAATACAATTTAATTTTTTAAAATTTATTTAATTGTGTCACCCTCCTTAAATAAACTTTATTGTATTGTATTGTATTGTACATGAATTTAATATGGCGGCTGTGACGTCACATGCAATCAAAAGATTCTGTTGATATTCATGGCCACCATTTTTTCGTTATTGATAAGGTGATGAATACAAGCAGGAT
Organism: Actinia tenebrosa; assembly: GCF_009602425.1. The sequence goes on along the minus strand of NW_022258903.1, from coordinate 43,305 downwards.
GGTGCATAAACTGTTAGGGTGTGTTATGGTATTTTTCTAAGAAATCCAGTGCTCAATTACCGCCTCTTCCTGTAGAAAGAATCCCAGTTCGTTACACAGTTGTTGAAATGATGGACGTTCAGAAGGATCCCTGACCCAACATCTGCTCATTATCTCGTATCTGAGGACAAAAGCATCATCATCATTATTATCTTTAGTCAGCATGGCATCATCTTGATCTACCATAATCAATCTCGGCGTCCATGTCACATCATATTAATATAAGCAGTTAGAACTATAATTTTTACTGGCGGAAAATCATAGCTAACTAGTCTTGGGATCATTATCTTACAGGTTGTCAGGACAGCTTGGTGGCTGCTCCAATCTGTGTCCTTTCGATAGCTCGTTAAATAACTCTCTTCCCATCAGACCTGGGTAAGGCGTTGCTCCTGTAGACATTTATCACATAATAAATCCAAAATTTATTAAATTATACTACATAATTTAGTGGATGATTGTATAATAGATAGCGCAAATTTTGTACGCATCTTCATTTTCTGCGCATGTTTTGCCTCAACACTTTAAATGGACTTCGACGATACGGCGGTCATCTTGCCAGGAGACAAAAAAAAAATAACGAAGATGACGGAAGATATATAGAGTTTCGTATGTCTGTCTTTATTTTATGATTAAAAGTGATCTTAATTCGTCTTAATTCATCTTCATTAAAGGCCGTCTTAATTCATAGTTTGTTGTATTCTCTTGTGGTGAGCTGTTAATATCAATCGACGTCATTACTGTAGCAAAGCTTTATTTGCCCCCTGGACGCCCCATAACACCTTGCAATCCAAGATGGCCGCCGTATCGTCGAAGTTGTCCATGGGAAGTAATCGAGGTATTTTGTGAATGAAAAATTAAAATTAGTTTACAATTTTGCGAAAATTAGTTCATTTTTTGCAGCAGATTATTCAACGAATATTTACATATAGTACGTTTTGTACCATTTTAGTTTATATTTTTAAACTAATGTTAATTTTTCTAAAGTTACCTGATGTTTCAATTTCCCACATCAAAACTGCAAAAGACCATCTGCAGCGCAATCAAAATAAAATATCTTAATGCGTGGAAAACACACACAAAAAAAAGATGACTCAAATATTTGTATTCACTTACACATCACTTTGAGTGGTGAATTTCATTGTTTCCAAAGACTCTAAAGCCATCCACTTTAATGGCATCTTACTCTGAGAGTTAGAGGCACATGATTAATATATAGTTTAGAGAAATAAAGAAAATGGTTTAAGATTTTTTTCTATTTAAATTCGAATTCGGGCTTTGAAGTAGCTGTGTCCTGACTTAGATCAGCCCAGAGGGTCGTTTCAGGGTTCGATCTGTGAGTCAGCCATGCCCTGACTTAGATCAGCCCAGAGGTTGTCTCAGGGTTTGATCTGTTGCCCTGACTTAGATCAGCCCAGAGGTTGTCTCAGGGTTTGATCTGTTGCCCTGACTTTGATCAGCCCAGAGGTTGTCTCAGGGTTTGATCTGTTGCCCTGACTTTGATCAGCCCAGAGGTTGTTTCAGGGTTGTATCTGTGAGTTAGCCATGCCCTGACTTAGATCAGCCCAGAGGTTGTTTCAGGGTTCTATCTGTCAGTTAGCCGTGCCCTGACTTAGATCAGCCCAGAGGTTRTTTCAGGGTTCTATCTGTCAGTTAGCCATGCCCTGACTTAGATCAGCCCAGAGGTTGTTTCAGAATTCAATAAAATAAGAAAGTTTGGAAGTAAGGACTATGTAATACCTGAGTGTTGACTTCGTAAACACCTTTCTCGTACACGTCTCTTGAGAGTCCAAAGTCTGTTACCTTAGCAACGAAGTGTTCATCAAGTAAGACGTTCCTCGCTGCCAGGTCTCTGTGAACACACTTACAACGCAGGAAATGCTTCAGTAATATCCTGGTGTTTTGTTGTATGCCTTCGTCTGTCTGTCTGTCTGTCTTTCTGACTGTGTATCTGTCTGTCTGTCTGTCTGCTAATACAAAGAGAGATTGCAGGCACCCCAATACCTCCTCCCCAGCGGCGTCAATTGAATTCTCTCTCTTTCTCTGCACTCCAAGTTGTTAAGCGACAAATGTTCCTCTGTACAACCTCTGTGTAAGTCAAGCTGCACTTAGTACTACTATGAAATAAAAGAGCTCACTCAAAGTGCTCTTTCCATTTCTTGAGTTCATTTTGACACACCTTCGTTAAAGGGTAGAAGGATCACGTGACCTCTTAGTGCAAGTACGCCCCAATGAATAAAAATCAATACACGCACCTTTTTAGAGCTGAGATGTCGCATTCCTTGAGCTACTTCATAAGCTATCTTCAGTCTGGTTCTCAGATCCAGCTTGGTGTCTGGTCGTAATGTCGTCATATTGGTGTAGACTTCGTCACGATTGTCACGTAGATAATTCAGTAGATTACCATTAGAAGCGAACTCCAGAACTATGTGTGCTGGGCCTAAATGAAATAGAATGTTGAAAATATAGACTTATTCGTCGGTGTTTTCGCTCTTTTTGTCGATTCTGGATATCGCTAACACACCGATAAGTCGCTAGTTGAGCGACGACAACCCAAAAACGAACGAAAACTACGACTTATGATCGACGACAACCTAAAAGCAAGCGCGAAAACTACGGCTGATGAACGACGACAACCTAAAAACGAGCGAAAACTACGACTTATGAGCGACGACAACCTAAAAGCGAGCGAAAACTAATATTGAAATTAAGATATTGAACCCCTCATCAATGAAGTGTTTTTCAGAGGTCCTAGGCTTCTTTAATGTGCAAGAAAAGGAAAACTTTTTTTCGGAAGGATTTATTGCCTTCAAGTCTTAGACTAAAGTAGCGTTTGAAAACTCTTGACGATTTTCTTATGTTAGTACGCATGTGCAAACACTTGCCACATGTTGACCACTTACCACTTTTAGTAGACGCTCCGATAAGGTTGATGATGTTTGGATGATGTCCAATCCGTGAGATGATGTGTAACTCGTTGAGAAGGTCCTTATTGTCCGCTTCTGTAGCATAATCTGTAAATAACACTTAATAAATATCTTTTATAAAATAATTGGGATAGTACGCGCGTGACGATTGGTCGAAAACCATGTTTGATGAGGGTATTACGCTCGCGTCATCCTTTACAAATACATCAGAATAATACGAAATTTTTTTCATTTTTTGACGTGTTTGTTATTTTATAAAAGAGATCAAAAAACAGTTTTCCGTGTTTGATACTCTGATCAAAACACTTGGGATGTTGAGAGACGCGTCGTGGTTTCCTACGCTCCTCTAGTGTTCTCTCAACATCCCAAGTGTTTTGATCAGAGTATCAAACGCGGAAAACTGTTTTTGATCTGTTAAATAAGGGAATTAAGTACCCTCCCCCTCCCCAAAAAACACATAGGTACACATACGATGGTGAGCACTTGAGCAGGGCCGATGGACGAGTCAGCGGTTGTGGTAAAAAAAAAAACGCGGGTTCACTTCGCCTTCTGTGAATAATTGTTAAATACCTTTGAGCATTTTGACAGCACATTGCTTGGACTGTCCATCAAGAATCACTGTTCCTTGTAGCACCACTCCAAAGAAACCAGACCCCAGTTCCCTGCCTGTTGCTATGAATCCCTTGTCTATCTCACGCCAAGGTGTTGGAGAAACATCGTCAAGCTACGAGATAAAGGGAACGGCCTGGTAACAAACACGTTCCGCATAGAACTGTGGGACTCATTCGAGAAGCACCGCTTGCTTAGTCAACTCATTGTTCCAACTCCCCTGATTTTCAAAATTTCCGTTTCAAAATTTAAAACTGTGTCCGCGAAAAATTGATTATAAATCGTTTTAATAGTTTACTGCCCTGCGGAAAGAATAGAAGATTGCTTCGTAATCCTTGTAGTACTCTTTAAAACAGATACTGTGTAGTTGTTTGTGGGACAAGCTTTTAGTTCCAGTGGGAAAACTACTTCAACGGTGATTGGTTGGCTTGTTGTTGTCGGAGTCGGAACTATGAATGACATACCCACGATTCTATGCCGTATTATTTCGTTACCAATAGACCCCTTGCATAGTCCCGAGAGGAATCGTGCTGGGGGACAAAACAATGGATTTTTTTTCTTTTTTTTTTTCATAAGAAAAGACGGCCTATTCTTTTGTGTCCAAGAACAATTCCTCTAGGAAATCAATGCAAGAGGTCTATCCCGTAATAGAACGAATGCTGACCACTTTCTTCATGGCTAGTGCATTAGACGACTACTGGTTTAGTTTTAGGATAGGAAAAACAATAACAAATAGGCCCGACCTCAACACCGCATGACATGGCGGACTCCTATGTCTTACTAGGAATATCCGTCTCTAATCTTAGGAAAACATCCACTAAAATAGATAAATGAATAAAAAAAATAAATGAATAAATAAATAAATAAAATAAATTAATAAAATAAAACAATTAATAAATAAAATAAACAAATACATAATTGAATGAATGATCAAAACCAAGAGAATATTCTCTCGTCAAAACTCACTAATCTCACTGGCAAAGTAGAAAAAGAACTAGCTTACTCCCGTTGATTCCCTTGTGAACTTAGGCCAAACTTAGCAAGTGTTTAATAAGATATATCCGCCCGGGGTAGTCTGCCAGTAGAGTGCTCACACTATAAATCCGTGAAACAAATACTAATTTTTAGCACTAAATAGTGATAATTAAACAATAGAAAACAAAGGATTCTGTATGAAATAGTACTAATTAGTGCTATTTGATGTTCACGGTTTTAGTGCGTGAACTCTAAAGTTTCAACGATTCAAAAAAAGTCTTTTAGTTTGAACGGCAAAACTTTGCCTTCACTAAAATTAAGTAAGTGATTGTAAGGGTTTTCCACACGTTTGAATTAGAAAAAGAGGGTGCAGTTCTTTTATCAGTCTGTGTCCTTTGCTACTGAGAAACGTGTAACTTAAAACACACAAATAAGCAAACAAATGACAGTTGTAAATACCTTTTTAATGGCCGAATCGTCATTGAGCTGTTGTTGTTGTTGTTGCTTTTTTCTTCGATACATCCTCACTAAGATCAAAAACACCATGATGATAACAGTCGCACTTGAAGTTAAAGCGAATATCTCTACCGTCTTTCCACTCAAACCCGTTTCTTTCAATGAATTCATTGAATTCATCTTCATCTCTGGTGTAGTTGGTGCTGGCTGTGTAGTTGTTGGTGGCTGTGAAGGTAACTTGGATATCATGGTGCTCGAGACCAAGTCAGTTGGCTTTGCTGTGGTTCTCGTTTCTTGCCTCGGTAAAGTAAGGGTAATGAATGACAAATTCAATTTTGGCAGCCCAGCGCTGGTTTCGTTAGCCTTACTTGTTTTGTTTCCCATCTTAAATGCCCCTGTGTATGACTTGGGTTGGTTGGTACCAGATAAAAGCGTTCGTTGAGCAACAAGACGACACACTCTTKGTCCAGATACTCCGTTATTGACTATAGAGACTATAAGGCCTTCTAGACTGGATCAAAAAGTTTCCATCAGTAACGTATACTAAAATGGGCCACTTTTCTAAAGACAGTCACCTCTTTTTCGAGACTGACTGCGAACTAATTATCCCTATCGAAAAAAAGGTTATTCCTCAATTTAGCAATATATCTTTTTATCTGGTTTATCTTTGGGGCCGTTACAAGTTATCCTCATTGATGGAAGAAGATACTTGATGGAAGTCCATAACAGCCGGGCAGATAGTGTAATATCAAACCTTCTGCCTTCAAAAACATAGTTACTTTGGCTGCTATTAGTGTTTTAATTAAACAGGATTATAAAAAGTCTTGTTTTAGAAAACATTTCTCATATAATTGATGCTTGCTTTTAGTTTGTGACAAACCAAAGCAGGCGCCAAAGCTCTCGTTAAACATCTTTGCAGTTTTTCTCACCCGAGGTAGCGATGATTGTTTACGGCGTTGCTTTTTGGATCTCTTCTCAGTTCAGATTAATCACTGCCAAATAAAACCTTCGAATATTAGATCTAGGTTTCAAGATTTCATGCAACTGAGTATTGACCACTATGAAAGGTGTTCATCCAAGTCCGATTTCGTTTGATTTTCTCATCGACTCGCAGAAGCTTGGAGAGTTACTCGCTTGGGTTCAATAAGTGATTATAGCTTGCGTGGTAGAACTTCGAGATAGTAACCTAAGGAGATTTGACAGCAGCTGCAACTTTTATTATGCATACCGGCTCATTAAGGAAATTGGACTTTAACCAATTCTGAAGAATTTTTAGCTACCTTGCACGCACGAAGAAGACTTTCTTGCAACACGATGGTACACGTTGAAGGAAACAACAAGTTAAACCAAGTGCTCCTCGTTTGGCCCGGTTATCCTTTGATTGAATAAAACATTACGTCCAAAAACTCAAAATAGGATATCATTTAATTGCTCGTAGGTTCTGACGGCAGGTGTCCTTACATCGCAGCACTTGGTGGGATTCCAAACGCGTATGATTTTCAGTAATTTGGATCTAGAATATTTTAAACTCCTTTTAAGAAGTGTTTTCTTCTTTGAACTATAAACCTAAGTGGATTTCCCGGCTCTAATAGCTTAGTCCTTGGTTGTTTTTTAAAACGAGTCACGTAATTGTAACAGCAGTATTAGTGAGCCACGCCAAAAGACGAATTTCATTTAACTTTTCTATTTATCTAGCAAATTACCTTTTCTTTGCTGCCAATTCACACGCTCAAAATCGATCTCTCCAGTTAGAGCTCTAGTTTAGGTATACCATTCATTTTTTAAAGGTTATGTTTAACGGGAAAATAATTTTACCAATAAGTGATAATTGAATTACCGAAAAAAATGAAGAAATAAAAAACTCTAGGATTAACAATCTTATTACTTTTAGGGATAACCGTTTTCAATATTCTAAATATATAATAGATAACTGTGCCMACTTAACATGAGGGGCTATCATTATAACTATATTATATGAACTTAGGAAGTCGGGAATAAAAGCAAAATTCTACGGTAATTGATTTTATTTCACCTTTTTTTTTCTAAATCTTTTAACTAAGATCACAAATTTCAAATTTAATTAGGCTGAAACTTCACTGATAATATATTTATTTAATTAAAAATCACTGGTAAATGTTTTTTCTTGATACTCTGATAGGGAATATTGCATATTTTTGAAACTAAATTAAAGAGGGGTCAGTGGGAGTCAGTTACGTCATCTCCTCAACACTAAACATTTCTCCACATCGATTAACTTATTTACCATTGCGTTGCGCTTTTAGAATACACTTATTTCAATAAAGTTAGTCACCAAAAACCTAGAAAGCTGAGATCACTGAGCATCATGGGAAACTTTTCATATCAAAAAAGCATATATATACAAAGCTTGTTTAATACAAATTACAGCTCGATGATGCTCAGAAGAGGTGAGACTGCAACCGGTAAGATTCGCAAGTCCATGAACAGTTATCAAGCCGTTGAACGTGTAAAATGAATCTACCCATAATCCTTGTCGGCCTCAGCTTTATAGCTTTTCAGGTGACTAACTTTATTGAAATATATAAGTGTATTCATTGAATGTTTTCTAAAGCCATTTGGAGTGTGAAATTAACTGGAGTCAATTATTGATTTAAGGAAGTGAGTATTCAGTACTTAGCAGTTGTCTAATTTTAATTTCTGTTTGATTCATATATTTGTATTGCATTCAAAATGTAAATGATGTCAGCCAAAAGCCATGCATTCAGTCCTCGATTATTTACACATGATAAAAAAAACAAACTTTATTATGTTGCGTAAACAAGAAGGGAAATTAAACCTTTAGAAAGTGCTGACGAGTTAAATACTTACTTCCTGAAATGAAATCATTACGTTCATCACTGATTAGTTCTTTTTCAGTAGGCGAATAAATTYGATATGAAGACAGGTTTCGACCAATCTAGCACACTGTTATTCACACGCACTACCACTACATTAAGGAAGAAAAAAAAACTTCGGATTAAAGAATTGTGTTGCGTGTTTTCGACGTACTTTCTATTCCCGTCTTTCCTCCTTTTATTCTTTCTCTCTTTTCTTCTTTTCCTTGCTTTGCTATTGACAGCATCCGTACGAATTTCACAAAATATTTTTTTTTAATTTCAAGTACTACTTACTCAATGTCGTCCAAAAATCAATGTCCAAAATCATCAAAACTGATTGAATGTCGTCGAGGTAGAATCTCACAGTTCAGTGTCCTACTTAAACTAGCTTTTACGGAGTACACGTTTTTTTTTTTTTTGTTTTTGTTTTTTTGTTTTTGATGCTCCCTCAGAAAGGATCATTTACCAAATGATTTTGAGTATGCTAGCAACAGGATAGAGTTAATATCTTATATGTAAACTATCCTAGTTAAATAATGAATATTTCCTGTATGATTTATAAGTCTTCGTGCATCAGGTGAAATTAGCAAGCATTGAAATAAGCTTCTAATAATAACGATGATATTAATAATATAACTAATAATAATAAACTAAATATATATAAAAAGAAAGAAAAAACTATAACATCTTACAATAAAAATATATTGAATAACCATTAAATCTATTTAGTAAAAACTGATCCTAATAATATATATATATTAGAAAATAGTGGCAAATAATGATAATAGTAATAATAATAATATTAGTAATAATCATAAATAGCAAAAGTAATTTAGACTTTACTCACCCTGCAAAGATGGATGAGTTGATACATACGTAGCTACTGATATTAACCCATGTGCAGCTAAGCCAATGAATAATAATTATTATAAATATACTTAGGAATCCTTACAATTACAAATTTTTTGATTAGGGTAATAAAAAATGAAGTTAAAGCATAATTTGATAAAGTGAAAAGCAAGAATCAAAGAATGAGATATAAAAATGTTTTCTTTGATATGTTTTGATGATGAGCCTTTTGACCTAACACAGGCGCGAAGATTCATGAAAAGTAGTTCGTTTGACACTTGTCATTTCAGAACATATATTAAGAAAACTCATTAGAACATTTACCTAATCAACAAGGGATGCAATTGGGATGCCTCTTGACTAACGGATGTGTGTCAGACTTCTTAAGTGTGTCGTTGAGAATGATCAAATTATATGTGTGGGGTTTTTTTTTCTCTCCTCTCTCCGTCCCTCCCTCCCTTTCTTCCTTCCCTTCCATTTTTTGTTCTTTTTTTCTCCTTCCTTCCTTTCTTCCATCCTTTCTTTTTTCTTTCATTTCATTATTTTCTTGTTCTTTTTTTGCTTTTTTTTTAGCTTTATACCTATTCATTACTTAGTATATTGTAATGGTTTTCTGTTCATGTCGTTTAATCAAACAATAACAATACCGGTGTCAAAGAGTCATACATTTTAATGATTAACACGTACTACTGGATGTAAGGGGTATTACCGAAATATAAACAGGGAAATACTTAAATCAACACTAGTTAATGTTCTGTCGTTCAGGAACTGCCTAAAGAAAAATAGCTAGTGAAAAAAAGACTTATTTCTTTCGCATCAACGGCGGAGCACTTTTGAAAGTGGGAAAGCTAATTTAGATCTGTTTTTCTTCATAACGGAACGCAAAACGACAAAATACTGATAAATAAATAAATAAAATAATAAAAAAACCCACTAATTATTCGCATCAGTGAGTGCGAAAGGAGATATTGAGGTTAGCCCTATCGTGAACATCTCCTAGGGTCGAATTAGAACTGATTTAGTAGTATATATCATTGAAGTAAAGACTAGATAATCCCCCGTCCCCCTGAATTCAACTATAACTGCAAAGTTGGGCTTGAGGCTAGGGGACGACGTTCCCCCCGAAGTTTGTCTAAAATTTACATTTTTGTTGCTGGGCTACCTGTGGATATGGCGGGATTTTTTGCGCCTAAACGCGTGTGCTTCCCACACCATCACGTGATGGCAGTCATAACATGGACACAATTACAGTCACTTTTCTCCTGGGAAACTGAATTGCTTTCTCGTTTAAATCAGATTAGATGGCTTTGCCTTCTAGAACAATCTGTCTTAAAATAGACGTAACGTCATCAGCCCTAGACATATATTACATGGTATTTACATGTTTTCATCCTAGAAGAATCTGTCTAAAAATAGACATTACATCATCAAATGTTTGACCCGAGTTGCTCTAATATTGGCCTACTTTGAAGCTGTTGATAAAACAGTGCCGTTTCACAATCTACAAGTAGCTCTAATATTGGCCTACTTTGAAGCTGTTGATAAAACAGTGCCGTTTCACAATCTACAAGTTTGTTGTCGTCGTTTCACTGGATTCATTTGGCTCTGTACTGATGAACAATTCTTCGTATCCCTAGGAAGATAAAAATGGATGGATAAATGGATGCAAAAGCCACGAAAATAAATCGATCAATCAACAGATGGATGGATGGATGGATGGATGGATGGATGGATGGATGGATGGATGGATGGATGGATGAATAAATTGGGCTCAAAATGTCGATAGCGTTGTTTGCTTACCGCCTCTTCCTGTAGAAAGGATCCCAGTTCGTTACACAATTGTTGAAATGATGGACGTTCAGAAAGATCCCTGACCCAACATTTGCTCATTATCTCGTATCTGAGGTCAAAAGTGAAATTATAAATAATATCCTGTCACTGGAGTCGCTACCAAAGCAAACTACGATCATGAAGTAGAACTTGTTCAGCCCAGATCAGCCCAGACGTTGCTTTGGGGTTCGATCTGTGAGTTAGCCGTGCCCTGACTTAGATCAGTCCAGAGGTTGTTTCAGGATTCAATCTGTGAGTTAGCCATGCCCTGACTTAGATCAGCCCAGATGTTGTTTCAGGGTTTGATCTGTGAGTTAGCCATGCCCTGACTTAGATCAGCCCCAGAGGTTATTTCAGGGTTCAATCTGTGAGTTAGCCGTGCCCTGACTTAGATCAGCCCAGAGGTTATTTCAGGGTTCAATCTGTGAGTTAGCCATGCCCTGACTTAGATCAGCCGAGAGGAGGTTCCAATAGAATTTATATCTGCTTTTTCAGAATCATAGACAAGTTCAAAACTGACACTTGATTTGAGGTTCGTGAGTCCTACGTGACGTGACTGATATATGTTTTTCTTACAGGGTATCTGGACAAGTTGGTGGCTGCTCCAGTCTGTGTCCTGAGGTCAGTTCCTGAAATATCTCTTTTCCCATCAAACCTGGGTAGGGCGTGGCTCCTGGTAAGATTTCCATATACTGTTAGTAACTTTATATTGGCTTTATATCAGCTGATAAAAATCTTGGAATTTGATCAGTTTTCGGCTCCAAATTGCGGCCAAACAATCACCACCACGTGCTGTCAGCCGAAAATAATTCTTAAGCAATTTTCTTGTGTATAAAACTATTTTCTTAAATACGGAAAAGTTGCAAAGTGGCACGATGCATCAGAGAATAACGAGTTCTTGCTTTACCTCCAGTTTCGATTTCCCACACTAGAACTCCAAAAGACCATCTACACAACAAGAAGAACAAAGATTAGAACTGTTAGATTTTCTACATTGTTAGTTGTGACAATGACAATATTTTATTTAGTACCAAAAATCRCATTATAAACATTTATATGACATAAGGAGAAACGTCTCTTAATTACAGTCTGACTGTAATATTTATGGAAGCTAATATCAACATTTGGTCCAGTCATTGAGTAATTCAAAAAATCAAGAGAAAATGAAGTAAGAGAAGGAATCCCCGCGCCCATCATGAGCACTCTTTGATGCTATTTTTAGAATATTTGATGCTATTTTTAGAATATTTGATGCTATTTTTAGAATATTTGATGATATTTTTAGAACGAATTTGGCAAACATAGAGGAGTTTTGACTAGTTTTAGAATAATAAATTTGAACTTGTTTTTCTGCACGCACACACTGCGCACGCTCTACGCTTTTTACTCGTGTTTCTTTCAGTTAAAAAAAAAACGCGAGCAAAAAGCATAGAGCGTGCACAGTACACGTGTGCAGAAAAACAAACGATGGCAAATGTGATTCTAAAAATATCAACAAACGGTGCCTATGATGGTTACAAGCATGAATACCAGCGATTTCTTTTCTTGGTTCATGTTCTTGCAGAATTCCCACTATAAGAATTCCAGATTTTAGACATTTGGTTCACATCTTTTCTCCTGATCTTTAGTTTTATTAGGCATCTGTAATGCTCTACTTACATATCACTTTGAGTGGTGAAAGTCATTGTTTCCAGAGACTCTAAAGCCATCCACTTTAATGGCATCTTACTCTGAGAAACAGGGGGGGAAAATAAAAGAAAGTCAAAAAGACTTGATAGAAGCTTAGTCGAAATATTTAATATTTTCAAAGGTATATAACGCCAGCTTTGCTTGTCAAGCTTCTTCTCGACTGTTCTTTGGGCATCACCTTTCCAAGTGTCCATCTTTACAGCAATAGACCCTTTAGCCTAAGTTCTTGGGTGTAATGTATTCCCATTACAGACATTTACAGACCACGAGACAACGTGTCATTCCCTAGAGTATCATTTCTTTCTTTAACGGTTGTGTATGAGAAGACACGAATATGGACCGGGTAACACACAACAGGCAGAACGAAGCCTGGGAGTGGATGAACAAACAATGAATGGTGAGATAAATCAAAGAACGCAGATCACATGTAGGACAATACACATTGTTCACCATAATCCATGCTTTCTTTGTTTTTGTTATTTTGCCCAATCCCAAGCTTCGTTCTACCAGTGGACACCTACCCATATGGATGCCTTATGGTATCTTATTCAATCTCAAGAGAATAACACTTGGTTTGAAAGAGGAAAAATGTTACGGTAAATAGATCTTTTTATTCGTTACAGTAATCATAAAATCAAATTTTTGAAAACTGGTTTAGAAAGATTCTTTTTAAGATGAAGGTAGGTACGCCGTATCATCAATAAGCTACTTCATGCAAACTACCTGTGTGTTGATTTGATATATTCCTCCTTCATACACGTCCCTTGAAAGTCCAAAGTCTGTAACCTTAGCGACGAAGTGTTCATCAAGTAAGACGTTCCTCGCTGCCAGGTCTCTGTGAACACACTGCATGACACAACGAATATAGAAACAAACGGTTCAAATTTAGTATATTATTGGTCAAAATCTTATGACCGTTAATTGGCTTCCGAGTAAATAAATGTCATGATTGGATAAAAAGACAATGGATCCTTCTTAGAATTGTCTTGAATGCAAGGCTAACATGAAAACACGAAAGAAATGCCACAAATTCCATTGAGAAAAAGGGTGATTTTCTTTCGTATTTCCATGTACTTTTGACGAGGGTCAATCGTTGCTTTTCTTTCCTTTATTGGTTCAAAGAAATGGTATTAAAGCTTTTCTTTTCGCAAAAAAATAGTCAATGTATTTTCAACGTCATTTCTCCTATGTTCCACACTATAAACTGAAACTTCATCGTCTTGTTTTACCAAAGTGCTCTTTCCATTTTTTGGGTTCATTTTTACACACCCCAGTCCTTCGTTTAAGGGGAGTATCATCAAGTGACCTCTTAGAGCAAGCCGTCCGCCCCAACGAACGAAAATATGCGCACCTTTTTAGAGCTGAGAGACAAGATGTAGTTAGTACTACTATGGAATAAAARAGCTCACTCAAAGTGCTCTTTCCATTTCTTGAGTTCATTTTGACAGACCTTCCTCGTTAAAGGGTAGAAGGATCAAGTGACCTCTTAGTGCAAGTACCCCCCAATGAATAAAAATGAATACACGTACCTTTTTAGAGCTGAGATGTCGCATTCCTTGAGCTACTTCATAAGCTATCTTCAGTCTGGTTCTCAGATCCAGCTTGGTGTCTGGTCGTAATGTCGTCATATTTGTGTGTAAGTGTGTGTAATCTGGTTCTCAGATCCAGCTTGGTGTCTGGTCGTAATGTCGTCATATTGGTGTAGACTTCGTCACGATTGTCACGNGTGTCTGGTCGTAATGTCGTCATATTGGTGTAGACTTCGTCACGATTGTCACGTAGATAATTCAGTAGATTACCATTAGAAGCGAACTCCAGAACGATGAGAGCTGGGCCTTTAATTCAATTCAAATAACAAAGAACGTCACACTCAATGGCTCTCGCCTTTTTTGTCAAAAAGGCAAAGTTTTTGAGAGTTTTTTATTATCAAATGAGGTTTCATGCCAGGATATTACAGTAGAAAAGTCTTTTGTTATTATAAATGTTTTTTCCATGACGAAGATTCCCACCAAATCCACAGGGACTCCACCAGTGTAAGTTGCTTTTACTGGTGGAATTCACCTGTGAATTTGGCGAGAACTTTCGCTACTGGGACTCTCGCTACATTGCTAATGAAAGTCCTGACGTGCGCGACAAGAATCCGGATGGTTGAATTTTAGTCTCCTTATCTATGTCAGGTAATAATGAACCGATTGAAATCAAACGTTATCATCAGAGTTAACAATGACATAGGAAATCAATAAAACTGGGAAACGCCATACTTTGGCAGAAGGTTACTACTGGTCAGCGGTATGAAAGAGACTACGCATGCGTCAAATTGCGGCTACTCGTAAAGAAAGGAAGGCCTCTGAACGAACCAAATGGCAACTATGGTTATGGCGCCCTTTTTGAGATCTTTGTACCCAGACCATACTCATTGGCTAATGAGACCAAATGTGAGCTGATGGGGAAGAGATTTTCAAAAATGGAATAAGGTAAACCGCTTACCGTTTCTAGTGGAGGCTCCGATAAGGTTGATGATGTTTGGATGATGTCCAATCCGTGAGATGATGTGTAACTCGTTGAGAAGGTCCTTGTTGTCCGCTTCTGTAGCRTGGCCTGTAAAAAAAAATTCGTTAAACATGAGTAATATCAGAGAATGATATAATGACGATTCTTAAATACTGTTTGTGTGGACCAGTCGAGTGTTAATAAACCTCGGTCAGCGAACAAAAATGTATCATTTTACATTAATCTCATCTAAAAATTTAAATTTAAATTACAATGCTCCATTTGACCCATACGAATTCTTTGTAAGTATAGGTAGAATTTTAAATGCATTGCTAGTCCATAACGTAGCTAGGAAAGCAAAGATTTATTTTCTCTGACTGCGGCCGCCACGTTTTTCCAACAGCAGATTCGATGGAGCACCTGATCAGATCTCTTTCTGCGCGCTGATTGGATAGTTTTTTATGGGCTGTCAAAACGAGATGACCTGGAAGTGAGCAAATTATCATTTGGAATGTGAAAAAGGCGAATACCTTTGAGCATTTTGACAGCACATTGCTTGGACTGTCCATCAAGAATCACTGTTCCTTGTAGCACCACTCCAAAGAAACCTGACCCCAGTTCTTTGCCTGTTGCTATGAATCCCTTGTCTATCTCACGCCAGGGTGCCTTTGTACTATCAATCTGTTGAAATTTTAGAATGGGACATTCTTGGATACTATTATACAAACACATCACAAACAGCCCAAGCTTTGATTTGAAGGGTATAAAGGCCGGCTTATTGTATTAAAGTGTCTGATTTTGTGTGGAGGTATTGAAATATACACCCATTGAACTTACCTGGTGTGTTGATATGTTGTATTATCGTCTATTTTAGTTTTTATAGTTTAAAATACGTTCCCTCTGTAACAACTTGAGTATTATGCATTTCTCGACAGACCTCAAAAACGAGTCTGCGGTTGATGGTATGGACCTTTATCACACGGCGGCCACGTTTATTCTCATGAGAATAAAAACCTTTGTTTCTCCAGCATAAATTAATTCTCAAGCGCTTGAATTTGAGGCTACGCGCGGTGGAATCTATTGTTCAATCCAACATGGCTGCCGCGTGAATAAGGCCCGTTATCGCTGGCTCGCTTGCTTTGGAATATAAAATGCCTATGGTTTTGAAAACATTCCAAAATTAAATAAAAGAAAAGTGCAAAGAAAATTGCTCATTTCTTTAAGGTTGAAATACTATGTGAAATTTTTTAAGCGGCCATCTTTTTTGACAATTTGGCGCATGCCCCTCTAAAACAGATCTTGGGTTGCCTGTGACAAACAAGCACAATTAAAGCACAAAAGAAATTAAAGCAAAAAGAAAACATCTTTAAAATTTCTATAAATAGACCTTTTCACCTTGGCTGACATGTTTTCCCATTTCAGACCACGTGTCATTCCCTTGAGAATAATATTCTTTGTTTGAGTTGTATCCATATTCATGTGTCTTCTCATGTGCAACCGAGTGCAAACCTTAGACAAAGAAATGATACTCTAGAGAATGACACATGGTCTGAAATGGGCAAAACATTACGCCCAAGGTAAGAGGGTCTATTAATCGCACCTGTGACATCTCCATCGACGCATTCTCTGCTGCTCTTATTATTTCCGCCATTTTCCGTCGATAAACGTGAATCACAATAACTACTATGATGACCAAAAGGAAAACTCCAAACAACGAAGCAATAATTATCAGGGTGCTCGTTTCTCTCTCGGGCGACTCAGGTTTTACGTCTGTCTTTGGGCTTGATTTAGCTGTAGTTGTAGTTTTTTGGCTAATGAATTGTTTTGTTGTGGAGCTATCCGTTGGGATCCGCGGTTCGACTGTTGACGGTGGATGTGCCGTCCAAGGATTTGTTGGAGGTTGTACGGGTCGCTCTGTGGTGTAGGCAACTTTACAAAGTAGTCATAAGAAGAAGAAGAAGAAAGAAGAAGAAGAACAACAAGAAGAACAACAACAACAAGAAGAAGAAGAAGAAGAATGATAATAATAGCAATAATAAGAATAAGAATGATAATAGAAATAATGAAATAATAATAACCATGCTGATGATATTACTACTAATAATGATAATAATAATTAACTTTAATCAAAGTAACTTTTGGTAAACAATTTAATCAAAAATCTAGCGCAACAGGGCTATGTGGTCGTTGTCATCAGGACAACATCTTCAGGTCAACAGAATAAGACTGAGAAAGACAATACAAAAAAATATTTGCATGTTCAGGGCAAAGATTGTTTCGATAAAATCGTTAAAATATTCAAAGACTAGCTAATATCACTTTTGTACGTACCTTGCGAATGGTTGATTATCTGGACGCATGTATTCAGTCCAAGGGATATGTTTGATATACAACTGGTAATGTTGGGGTTTGTCATCATCCTTGATTCAGCGCCATCAACGTACCTTCGCAGTATAACAATTGTTTTGCTGCAGAAACAGTAACGTAACGTAAACGCAATGTAAGGCAATCTTTTATAGCAGATACCAAACTGAATGAAACCCAGCAATAGACCCCTTGTGGTACGTCGTAATGCAGCTCAATGTGGAGGACATACCAATAGGTTTGCAATTCTCATGAGATTGAAATTCTTTTGTTTTGTCTTGAGCTGCTTTTACGTCACGTGCAAGGATTCTGTTTCCGTCAAACAATCATTTCAAGTCGAGGCATTTGGGTCACTACAATAAAGCCCGGTTTTCACTAGCGATGGAAGCAGAAACGGAAGCAGAAGCAGAAGCGTAAGACGTCCTATGTTCCTGTGAAAATCAAAAAGAGGAGACGCAAGCAGAAGCAGAACATCGACGGAAGCATAAGCAGAAGGAACGGAAGGTTTCCTTTCTCTTATGCTTCTGCTTCTGCTTCCGTCCTTACTTCGCTAGTGAAAACCAGATTCTTATGCTTCTGTCGCTAACATACAGAAGCACAAGGTGGTAAGCCAATCAAATTCTCGTACTCAGTCCCCTGCACAAATTGGAATTTTGCATAAACAATGGCTTCCTATTGTTTTTCCTATGCTTCCGTCACTTTCACTAGAACATAACGATCTTATGCTTATGCTCATGCTTATGCTTAGTAAAAGCAACAAAGACCAAATCTTTTGTTAATTCCGGCATCGACTTAACATGGCGGCCATGACGTCACATCTTCCATCGTTTATATAGTTGACATGAGTGAAAAACGTTTGCGCATGCTYTAAGTCCGTATGCAATTTAGTCGAAATGTCTGCTATCGTAAAAATATGTAAATTTTACTTTCAAATATGTCTGATAATTGGACTTCACAAACTGCGAAAACTGCCTAATTCTTTTACATTGTCTTTATTAATACAAGATCTTGGTCTCACAGAAGTATACTCATGAAATGTTTTGTATACTCGGCAGGGGTGTAGCGAGGACCTAGGAGCTGGGGGGGGCATTGACCCAAAATAAAAATAAATTACTCCTCCCCAAAAAAACAAATAAACGCTCAAACAAAAATTTAAGAAACAAACATTATTTTATTAACCATTCTTAAATCTTAGGTTGTAATAATTTATTTTCCTCTTTCGTTTCGGTTTAATATGTTTTTTTT
>NW_022258903.1:8186-24874 GCF_009602425.1 Actinia tenebrosa | reverse complement strand
CTCGCTACGCTACTGATACTCGGAGAAAACGAACATTTATTTTCTCACTCAAACTCTTCTAAATTAAATTCTTAGAAAACGTGCTGAAAAGCACGCATGCGCAAACGTTCTTCTCTTGTGTGTATACAGCTTACTTGTTCAGCGGTGATAAGGAAGCACGTGATCCTCCACGTGGCCCGATCAATGATGCTGCAACACACTTATCAAACTGTTAAAAACAAAAGAATGATAAAAAAGAGGACCAAGACAACAAACAACAATTTTGGTAGCTCGCGTTCATCCCTCAGTAGTTCTTAGATAGCGGCGCGACCTTGTATTGTTGTGAATGTGAGTGTGCTCAGCTTTTGTTTGTTAACGTAGTTTTGTTTTCGTTGAGCCATTTGCACAAGAAAGCTCGGTAAATAAATCATATTTATCAAAGAAACAATAGTCCCCTTCACAGTTCCCTGCGCCATCTTGAAAGGTAGCCATGCCTTTACTTCGAAGCGAGACGAACGGTGAGCTTGCAATGACAGAGACCTTTTTTAACACTTTGGACAATTATTCACATGTCTATCAATGGAAGCTCACCGTTCGTCTCGCTTCGATACAAAGGCACGGCTACCTTTCAAGATGGCGCAGGGAACTGTAAAAGGGACTATAGAGGTTTTGCACCATCACCTGACGGCAGCCATGTCAGATGGCAGGCGTTTTACATGAGAAAGAATTCAATTCCCGAGAGCAAAGGGATTTTAATGTTCTGCCATCCAACCAGAGGCAATCCAAGCTGGATTATGGCGCCGGCACGTGATGGTGCAATACCTCTATTGTCTTTAAAGTGCTATGGTGCTATGGTGCTAGGTGCTATAGGAGGGGAGGGGCAACTTCCCATTGACATTAGATTGCAAAACATGAAATATGGCTAAATTTGTATCCGGACAGTATTGACCTTGAAATACCTGCGTGTAATTTATAATACCTTGACTTCAAGTTGTTCCAGGTAAGTTGGACTGAAATACCCAGTGAACTTCAGCGACACATTTACCAACTTGACGTCCTCCTCATCTTTAACAACTGTCGTATTGAATGCCAATAGTGACTCGCTACTTCCACATTCGACCTCAAGTAAAAAAAAATACTTAGAGGTGTAGAGAGATGGATGATACTAGCAATGTGAAATGCTGGCTCACAGACCAAGTATGGGAGATAAATGCTCCTAGTAATGGGCCCCTGATCCGGGAATATGTTGGTTCACAGACCCGGTATGGCTGTCAGATGGATGCTCCTAGTGATGGGCTCCAGATCAGAGAATACGCTGGCTCACAGACCCAGTATGGAGATTGATGCTCCTATAGTAATGGGCTCCTGAWCTGGGAATATGTTGGCTCACAAACTCAGTATGGAAGCTGTGGATGTTCTTTGTAATGAGCTCCTGATGATATGTTGGCTCACATAGCCACCTGGACGAATTGCTAAAGTAATAAAATGGTTGGCGTTAAGTCGACGTTGGTTACCTTGACAACTAGACAAAAGAGAGTGTCAGGTGGTTCACTGATCAGCCTGTTGACTTTGATACTAAGGTTTCTTCGGTCAGCGGTTATTACTCCATTTTCTGTTTCTGCGAATAAATTCAAGTTTTCTTTTTCATTGTCATTACAAAATTGCGGGTTACCTTTGTAATTTGTCATCTGTCTATGACGCAAGGATGAACGCACGCTAACATATATGTAAGACATCAACGTAAATAAATCTCTTGTCTTGCAAATCGCAGTCTGCATCTCAGTTTGATATAGTCAGACAACGGCGGTTTCAAGACAATGGTGCCGAACCATACACAAATTATAAAGGCAACCGACAATATCGTTATGACATTCATTTTGAAAACAATTTATTATACACTTTTTTAGTATACACTTTTATATTTTTACTTTTGACGATAGTAAATGACTGGACTTCTTTCTTCTTTGAGCGTAATGTTTTCCCATTTCAGTCCATGTGTCTTCTCATGCACAACCGTTAAACAAAGAAATGATACTCTAGGGAATGACACGTGGTCTGAAATGGGAAATCAATACGCCTATTGCTGTGAAGATGGACGCTTAGCCTAAAAGGGGCCCAAAGACAGTCGAGACTGGAAAGCGAATCTGGTTTTACGTACTTTTGATTATACTCAAGTTTCTGACTTTGCTTTTATCAACACATTCAATTTTTGATATGTGAGTTCCCTGGAAATGAGGTATGAGATAAAAAAAATAGACTTTTTTGCTTTTAATGTTTCCCATTTCAGACCACGTTTCATTCTCTTGAGAATATGATTCTTTGTTTGAGTCGTAACCATATTCATGTATCTTCTCTTGTGCAACTGTTAAACAAAGAAATGACACTCTAGAGAATGACATGTGCTCTAAAATGGAAAAAACATTACACATAAGCTAAAGAGGTAGAGTTTTAAAACGAATATCATAATTTGTTATTGTTTTTCGTCGTTTATTTTTGCTTTTGTTATTGTTTGGTTTGTTTTTGTTTATTGTTTTATATTTTTGTTATTGTTTTTTGTTTATTTTTGGTTGTTTATTTTGGCTTTTGCTCTTTATTTTGCTTTTGTATTGCTTTTCGCTATTGTATTTTGTTTGTTTGTTTGTTTGTTTGCTTAATTTTTTCGATGGAAATTCCACCGCAGTTAGAACAGAAACTATGAGGTGCTATGAATGTAAACTTCCCGTGTTCAGTGTTCAGTCAGTACCTTTGTAGACCATTGTTTTAAAATATTTCTCTTATTCGATAAAGCTCTGATCTCGATTGTCTTATTAGCTTGAAGTGATGGAGAACCCGCATCCTAAGAGAAGTTGAAAGTGAATATATTTGTTGTATTAAGCAAGTTAGGCCATGGTTTGTCCGCCATGTTGGATGACAACTTTAGGGAATTAATTAACATTAGATAATTGATTATAAAAACAGGAAAGTGATCGTAATATTTATATTTGTGATATGTATGAATGCATACACTTATTTCAATAAAGTTAGTCACCAAAAACCTAGAAAGCTGAGATCACTGAGCATCATGGGAAACTTCATATCAAAAAAGCATATATATACAAAGCTTTTTTTAATACAAACTGCAGCTTGATGATGCTCAGAAGAGATGAGGCTGTAACCGGTAAAAGATTCGCAAGTCCATGGACAGTTATCAAGCGGTTGAACGTGTAAAATGAATCTATCCATAATCCTTGTCGGCCTCAGCTTTATAGCTTTTCACGTGACTAACTTTATTGAAATAAGTGTATACAAATACATATTTTAGGGACACAAGTGAAAAACGTCTGCGCATGCTCTAAATCCGTATGCAAATTAGTCAAAATTTGACTTTCAAACATGCCTGATAAATTGGACCTCAAAAAACAAAAACAAAACAAAATTAAGGGTAATTCTTTCATATTGTGTTTGTTAATACAGTATCTGTTTGACAAAAGTATGCTCGTGAACTTTTTTGTATACTCGGAGAAAACAAACATTTATTTTCTCACTCAAACTCTTCAAAATTCGTAGAAAACGTGCTGAAATGCACGTATGTGCAAACGTTTTTCTCTAGTGTCTATTTTACCAAGAATTCACGACAAGTGGTCGCCATGTTGGATGACATATTTAACAGGGACTTGTTTATTGTGAGTCGTACGTCATAAAGTGGATCTCATAGCTACTCGCCTTTGCTGTGATAATAACCTTGTAAACAAACGACGAATCAAGGAAATGTTTAACAGTGATAATGCCACTTTTATCATCAATAGCAAACTTTTGTCCCTAAAATATGTATTYGTATACACTTATTTCAATAAAGTTAGTCACCTGAAAAKCTATAAAGCTGAGGCCGACAAAGATTATGGATAGATTCATTTTACACATTTCCTTTATTATTTCATGCCGTGATCACAGCCGTGATCACAGCCGTGATCACAGCCGTGATCACAGGAGTGATAACAAGGTCACGCTTTTAGGGGTGATGACGGGCGTGAAGAGTGATCACGCTGTGATCACATTTTTTTCATACTGGGGACGGGTCTGGGAGTATGGTCTTCGGTTATTTTTWTTCAATAAATAAAAATAATTCAGTAAATAAAACATGTATACCCTTGTTACCAGAGCGGTAAACAATGATGACTGTCGACGGTTACGGTTGCGAGGAAAGAGAAATATGGCGAATCCTCACACAATCCATTTCGTGATGAAATCCATTGAGATATTTTCGTCAGTTATTAGAAAAATTTTACAAACAATGCGAAGAATTTGTGGCATCCTCACGCAATCTATCGCGTGACTAGATCTAGTTAAGACAAAAAATATGGCAAATTATGAATTGATTGTTGTGCTTAATATATTTCTCACGTACCATCGCGTGCCTACATCAACCAAATAGATTGCACTTAGAATCTTGTCGTTCTCACGCAATCATCTATCGCCCGAAATCTCTTTCATCAAATTTAGTAGACTGCGAGCAGTCCCAATTTTCCCTCCAGACTCAGTAACGGACGAGCCCAAAGGAAACCTAAACCACTCGTCTTTACTGAGTCTGGAAAGAAAAGTGCACTGCTCGTAGTCTACAAATTTAGGAGCAGGCGTATAACGCAGTTGGTCCGGTACGCGGCCTTCGCGAGCATCCTCGGGATCTCCACGTCTGTTTCGACTTCTTTCTTACTGTGTAGCTTCAGCTTTGACTATACGACTTTTCGACTTACGCGAAATACAGTTACTATACTTTTACATTCTTTTACCTTTATTGTTAATTATTATATAGTTAGGATAGTATGTGCGCGCTGATTGGTCGAAAACTGTGCTTTATTAGTGAACGGAGCACTGTGCTGAGGCCATCCGCGCGCGCGAAGTGCTGCTAGATCCTATTCCACAAAAATATATTCGTTTTTCGTGATTCATTATTACTTCCACCCATGTATTAATCTTTTAGCTTAAATTACTAAATTCAAATTCGATATTATACACCTAATTCAGAAAACGTTGTCAGACGATATAGGCGATAGGTCATTCCGACTTTGAAATGGTTTCGTTGAATACAAAGAACACTGAATCAGTCTCAGCACGAAGTCCATACTCTTGACGAGAATAAGAAGCAGAAACACAAGTCATTCCAGCCCTATCGCTTTTCGCCTATCGCCTATAGCCTTTTTGACGTTTTATACGTAGTTTAAAAAAGGTTGTTATCGCCAAAAGCGATAGGCGATAGGCGATAGGCGAAAAGCGATAGGGCTGGAATGACTTGTGTTTCTGCTTCTTATTCTCGTCAAGAACATGGACCTTAGTGTTGAGACTGATTCAGTGTTCTTTGTATTCAACGAAACCATTTCCATGTCGAAATGACCTATCGACTATCGCCGATTTATGGCGATGACAACGCGTATCAAATATGCGTATCAGTTCGAGTTTGATCATTTGATCATCCCAAAGCCGTTGTTTCAGGGTTTGATCTGTGACTGTTAACTGTGCCCTGACTTTGATCAGATAGAGCGGTTGTTTCAGCCTGTGAGTTAGTATAGCCGTGCCCTGTGGACTGATCAAATTCAGCTTATGCCAAGTCCAGGAGAAGGGTGTCGGGGAAGGGAGTAAAGGAGTGGAGGAGGGTAGGTAGAGAAATGTCTCAAGCAATATTGTTTATTAATTGATAATAATAATGTTTATTGATTAATTGCTTTACTGAAAGGTTATCTGGCTCTAATAATCTTTCTTCTCCCTGGCTTCCATGACTACCGTACGATCAACAATTCTTGTTGTCTTCCAGATGCCTTCGTACGTGATCTACTCATTCTATTGTCCTGTTGACCCAGCTGCTCCATGACTGACCAACGTGGAATTTGCAAAAGAAACTGACTTTATACCTTGAAATTAAGCTCTTTTTGAATAAATAAAATCACTATCCTTCATACAAACAAGTTAAAAATCTCCATAACGATATTACTCGGAGGGGACTCAGAATTATGTTGGCAGAGATTTCTAGAACAAGAACAGATGTTAGAATCTGTAATAATGAGAGATGGTCTACGTGAGGCTTACTCGCCCTGGAACATTCAAAGTATATGGATAATCCATCATATGAATAGCTTAAGCATTTTTTTCACTGCCCGGGGAGTTTATTCCATTTTAACAAAGACTAACTGTACGTTAATAGCCACGCTCCAACTCGCGGGCGCAACTAGTTCGATCGCGGCGAAGCAACCGGAGGTAAAACTTATCAGACCGGAAGTAAGTGTTGTACATCTCGCCGCGCCGGAAGTACAACAACTTGTACAAGCCGGAAGCACCAGATTTGGTTCACACGAAAATGCTTCGCTTAGATTGGTATCTCGAATCTTAGCTTTTTTATAACAGTTTTCTGTTTGATTTATCTGAATGGCTGCGTTGCTTTTCAGGGGAGACACCTTACTGCAACCTCACCCTACCACGTAAGGTAATCATTCATGTTATTTATAGACCAGCAGCCGAGTATAATTCAGTTATTTTAAGCTGTTTAATTCAGTGTAGGGCACACCTTAAATAACCGATAATTTTAACGGTTCATTGCCAAAGAATAATTCACGTGTTCAGTGTCATTTGGTCCTTTTAGCAAGCAGATCTACCATCTTTAACCCCCCCCCCCCCCAAACCCTCTAAATTTGGCCTCGGTCGTAGCAATTGCTTCGGCCAGCATGTCGTGCCTGTGCGCCCTGCGTGATGGTAGGAATAATATCAAGGTTTAGTGTCAAATTGGTAATTAAAGTTACATCCACGATCACGTAGACCTTTTCCATGTCATGTTTGCGTAAACAAGCTCAGTGATTCGGAACCTAGGAACCCTAGTCTCCTACGCAGCCGCTATTAGTTTAGTAGGAAACTTGCAGGCTGCTTTACAGGCTCACGATCTTCGCTATCTGAATTTATCCAATGAGCATTTTATAGAACATCAATTTGAATCTTGTGATGAGCGCATTACTTACACACTAAACTGAGTTCATCAACTGCCCGTGATCGTTTATTTTTACATTCCTTCTAGATGGATATCTTACTGCGTGTGCCAGCATGAAAATGGGCCATGACTTAACCAGCACAGAGGTTAATTTTCAATTTTCGTAACATCTACAATAACACAGGTCTCTCAATTTGAATTTTTCTTTAGGTATTCCTGACTAAATATGAAGGCTCCAGTGATAAACTTTTAAACGTATACACTGTCTAAATATATATATATACCATGAATAGTGTGCCAAGATGGCTGACGCACGGAAGCCGTCCTAGTAGCGTGGCTGAGGCTAATAGGCGAATTTTGGAACATGTATGACTCTAAGTCGCAAGGATCACACTCTGTGTTCTAGCTGGCCCCATGTGTTCCAAGGTTCATTTAAGGGCCTTGGATTCTCAAACAAACAGCTGCCAGCACTTGACTCTTAGTGCCTCTCCTCTTTGCACGCGAAACATGCTAGTTTCAGTTGGGGAATTCGAAGTTCGAAGAAATACATTGTTCTTAAGTTCCCAAATAGTAGCTAGAATTACAGTGGAGGAAAAAATGACRTACAGGACCTTCGGAAGACTAGTCAGAGTCTCATTGAAAGTTTTTAATTTAAGAGGTCATATACCCCATGCTATTCACCCTAAACCCACCCTTCCATCGGCCAGTGAAGTTTTGTTGAAGAAACTTTCGATAGTGACAAAGAAAGTACAAGATCAGGTTGCATTCTAGTGAGTATTTTTAGGCATATTTACAGCTCGAGTGAAATTGGATCGGAAATACTTAGCAAATAATGATATCATTCTATTATTGTTTGATTGTGTTCTTCATATCGATCAGGAAAAGATAAGAAGTGCTAAAACAACGTGATACTGACGGTTGTACCCCCCACCCCTGGATCCGCCCTTGGCAAACTCAGGTCTTTTCCACCAGCTTTGCATGTTCTTGATTGACCATCAGCTCGATTCAATATATTGAACTCGTGACCCAGTGCAAGCCATTTCTTGTTCATATCTGATTGGAAGCGACTGTTCAACTGCCGATTAAGCACAAATCATGAGCTTGCATACTAGATAATAATAAAAATGACATAATAAAAAACAACAYATTAGCCGCGCTCAAGTGGGCTTATCCCGTACGTAAATGTCTTTCGCACTTTATATCTTGCTATTAAACCATTGACCTACGCCCTATAGCGATCAATATCATACCCCTACGATGATTGATCAAAACCATTCTTTGTTTATAGTCTCTAGTCCGGGAATGCATCGATTCAGAAATAAGGCTCTTGAAAGATATTTTTTTAGATTTCTTGCTGAGCTTTCACGAATGCGGCGAGGAAATCCCAAATTATTGGCAGATCTAGTTAACGAACCTTTCGCTGATTCTTGTGAATATTCAAAGTTGAACAGATGTGCGCAAAAGATATACGTGTGTCTCTCCACGTACTGGAGCCAGTACTTGCCCCCCTCCACTAAACCGTGGCGGCTTTTAAGGGTGGAATCAACTGCCTTTTTCTAGTCAGCTGAACAGTCATAAAGCTATCTTATTTCCTTTATCACACGTTAAAAGTTTTCCCCCTTTGCTTTTATTGAATACGGGCATATGTTATAATCACAAACGATTTTACAACCATCAAAAACTCAAACATCCGGAATTAACGCGTGATTTCGCTTGATCTAAAAAAAGATATCCAAAATCTAAGATACCGTTTTGAAATTCATTGTCTACAGAGTTAAATTCCGATAACTTTTTTATGTTCTAAAACAGACAATTCTAAATAAATATTCGAAAACTACGTTTATTTAGCTTTCAGAAAATGTATACTTTTATGGCAAAATATTGTAAAGTCCGTGCAAAATTTGAGGTAACGCGCTGGTATTATGTGTCCAAATCCCCTCCTGATACCTTAACGCGTTCTTCGACATTTATTTAGCTATTGAATTGAACAGCAACACAGTTCAACAATTTTTAACAGCAAATCTTTCTCCGGGAACCGGGAAAAGTACTAAATAACGCTGCGTGAGTGTGCTTTGGCCAATGGATACAACGCTATAGTTATATCAGTTATTATTATCAAATCCCCCTCCCTGTCCCTGGGGTCGGGGGGTCGGGGGTNGGGGGGGGGGACACTTTTTTACTATTTGGTTAATATAGTAAGAAATGTGAAAACAACAGCTTGAAATCTTCAAAAAATTCAAATCTACTCAACTCCTTTCTCTGAGTTTCTTTCTTCTTATCTTTTCTCTTTTACTTTTGCTTCGTTTTTTTCAGCGATTGACATACACCCGCAAACATGCAAACGATCTATCCATCTTCACCAACACCGGATATGACGTACGACACGCTGTGGGCGAGCCAATCAACGTTGTTGGTGAGGGAAAAGCCAAATGTCTCAATTACCGCATTGGGGTATAAAAGGACAAAAAATATTTCAACCAGAATTAAACTGCAGCAGTATTGTACTAGGTTACTAGGACTCGTAGCTTGTATTCGCGATTATTTTATTCCCATCAGTTGCATACCAGAGGACGGACAAAGATAATGGACTCGTTGAAGACCGTGAAAACTCACAGAGAAGAAAAAAGCTCGACTTTCAAGGAGCTGACCCAAGAATCTTCTTCGACGACAGGAACGAATACTGRAAGACAAATAGTTGGTCTGAATTATACCAGAGATAATCGTGCAGCCAGACTATTATCCTGTCAAGAAGTGATGTTTGAATACAGTATTGTGGTGGTAGTACTTGGGTGTTTCTTGCTGACAGCGTGGCTGAGAATCTTATTAAAAAATCCAACTTTTCAGAACAATACACTCGTCCGGCTATGAGAAGTGAAGCACTTATTCAAACTATCGTGAAGTAAGTCTTGATAGCTCGTTCAGAAAGTTCGCCAGTCGGGAGATTCGGGGCTTTATTTCTGTGCGGAGAATTCCTTCACCGAAGAATTTCAGAAAAAGGAATGACTAAACATTAACTTCTTTCAGCAAGACGGCCGCTGTCAAAGTTGAAAACAAATCTGAAGTGGTATCRCTTTCGAGAACTGTAAAAGTCAGTTACTACTGGAAAATCGTTTAGTGTATACAGACTTCATATACCGATGCTTTCTACAAAATCAGGAAAAACCTGAAGACTTATTATTTCCCAATTTCACAAAGCATGATGAAATATATATTGCAATCACTGTATCACGCGAGAGATTAACTCAGCTATACAGCTAGTATTTATTGCGCGTGTTAGGAGGATTGATGATGTAAAAACTGAAGTCATTTGCAAAGGCCAGGAAAAACCGCTGAGCCTTCCAGCCAAGCAAATCCTCAACTCACCTTAACTTATAACAATTATTTAGTTTGAGGCATAATGTCTGTATTTACCACTTGTGAAAACTTATTTAGTTTGTACTATGTATATGTATACTATTTATATAATATAAAATATTTGATGTATAAGATCATAGTTATTATAAACAAAGAAAAAATTTATGACTTCTATGTGTTTTGTTTTTTTTTTTCTTTTCTTTTTTTCCCAATTTTAATTCTTTGTCTGTCCTGGCTGTTTTGTAAAATCTGAAAGGAAGTATATTTTTAGCGGAAATCTTCGAATTTCGAGAATATTCCAGGCCTTTTTTAAGTAAAGTAGCGCAAGTGTTAAGGGATTAGTGCTGAATCCGGCCGAAATATTTTAAACAACAATATATGATGCAAGGTCTGAAACTCTGCTATTTTTGTAGTAACATAACCTGTGTTACCGGTTTGAAAGGGAAGGTCGATCGGGTCGTTGACGCAATTCGGATAGGTCTTTTGGCTGGCGACTGCTGCGGGGGTCAAATGAGCGGAACTGTTCCGATCGAAACTAAAGTACTATACAGTGGCTTCAAAGATAAATCATTTGATAAATACATTGAAAAGCCGACGCGCAGGCTGAGCGCCCACGGGATCAGCCTTCCTAGTCACGTGACCAACAGAAATGAGAAGTGACTGGCGACTATTTGTCTGCAAAAACTAAACTCGGGGTGATTTGCCTCGTATTGTTTTCAAGTAAGTGAGCAGCGTTACCATGGCAGCTGAGAGAAGAGGAACTTCCGGTGGAAGTGGAAGTTCCTGTACGGCGTGACTCAACGGAAACAGATTAGCCAAAAACGTTTTTCGGCGTCATGGTCAATTTCCTGATTTCCTCTACTCTTGTGACTTCGTGCGCAAAATTGTGTTTGTAAAGATACGGATAAAATGACAGTTTTTGATACTTTATATTTAAATTAGTAACCATTTCCCCCCCCCCCCCCCCCTCATATATATCATACTGTTCTTATATTCAGTGTCTATCACGCGCCTATTGGAAACCAGTTTATTTTTAATGAAAATGGTAACGTGTATAAATAAAGGTGATCTCAATGACAGACGATATAAAGTTTGCGTCCGAGTCGTCGGCCCCTCGTCCCCCCTCGTCGATTAACGATAGCAAATGAGTGAGCCTTGATCGTTTTAGCCAGCGGTATGGTGTGTTTATATTCATGACCGTGAAGGATTGAGGTCGAGCATCAAATGAAGATCCAAGATGGCGGCCGGTAGGCCTCCTTCAGCTCACTCTCACTCACAAACCACCCATAGAAGAAAGGTTTCTGTGTCGTTTGTGATCCGAGATGAAGAGGAAAAACGCCATAGATCTGGTGTTAACGCCTTGCAGTACGACTGCAACACGACAAGGCTTTATTCAGCCGGTAGAGACTCCATCATTAGATGTTGGAATGTCAAACATGAGCGAATCAAGGTAGAAARTTTGAAATATTTAATTCAAAATGAATCAAGGTTGGAAGGTTATTTTCATTCGATTATGTATGTCTCCCGTATGTCTGGTTCTTTGGATTATTTTTGCCGTTAATTTTTTTTCTCCGTTATTCGTTTATTTGTCAAACTTTACCGCCTACATTTCACATCCTTATAATTGAGATAATTCCGCCTATTATTTTCAATTCATTTGGCCACCAAATCGTACACTTTTGCTTTGTTAAATTTAATTATAGCTCCCTTCGTTTTCTTTTCCTATCATTATTTTTTCGTATTCAAAAAAAGTGTTTAGACATTTTTTATTGATATATATTATATTTTGGGTGGGGGGATGGAGAAAAATAACATCTTATCTCGTAATGTACAATACGCAAGATTTGAATTTTTTTTCAACACAGGACCCCTATATTGCCTCACTGGAGCACCATACAGACTGGGTGAATGACATTGTATTGTGCCGYAATGGAAAAACAAGTTAGTAATATTGTATTCATCTTTTGTTCCAATCTCAACACACTATCAGAGTTATCAGTGACACTTGTCTTTGAACAAATATTATTATTATCTATTATCAGTGATTTATTTATTTGTAGTTTCATTATAGCTGTTTCTACTTTGTTTATAAGGGATAACACTTTGACAAATATAAACACCTGATTGAAAAAAAGTTGTCGGGTTCGAGAAAAGGTTGTACATGTATCATCAAAGCTAAGACCGAAGGGGAGGATGGGAAGACAAACAATTATGCTAATTTCATGCATATTGCAGTTTTTCCTTCCTGTACATATTTTATGCATCATGGCCTTGGCACTTTGTTAATCTAGGTCGACTGACTTTGCTCTACTGTGCATTTTTACATGTCTATATGCAAATATAATACATGTTTCGGAGTACCCAAAATCCTTTTTGGTCTTAGCTTTGATGACATGACCTTCTCAAACCCGACTGCGTTTTTTCAATTAGGTGTATATTCAACTGATAAGCTTGTGGTCCTCTTTTAACATCTCTAGTTAGTTAGGGACCTCCTTCATCGTGATCATCTGGGCCACATTTCTTAAACATCTTTATTGGCCTTCAAATTTCTCAATAACTAGATAATTGACAAATATGTACATTAAAGGAAAAAAAGAAAAAGGAAAATAAAATACAAGAAAGAAGGACCAAGAGGGTGGGCACGGATGGACCTAGAGTCCCATGCGAGGCACATGAAGGTCTAACCATTTTCATCGCGGCCATGTTGGTACCATTTAACAAAAGATTTCTCATTAGCATCCATTGTTAACGGTACCACAATGGCTGCCATGTTTTTGTCTTTTAACTCTCTTGGGAATGCTTGCAACCCATCGATTAAGAAGGCAGTGCAACAGACAGATACTCTTACCAATTATTGTGCTAACTGAGCAGCAGTTAGAACAGACCAAATAGAAATACATGAATCATAAAACAATGTGACCAGTTAACCTACTACAACACATTTTTATCACTCACAAATACTTGTGAATCTCAGTATTATTTAATTCCCATTCAAGTTTCATTTCCCATTTCCCCCCAGTTTTGTCAGCATCATCGGATACAACAGTAAAAGTATGGGATGCMAGCAGAGGATTCTGTATGTCGACACTGAGGACTCATAAGGATTATGTCAAAGCCCTTGCATATGCTAGTGATAAGGAACAAGTGGCATCTGGTGGGCTTGATAAACAAATATTCTTATGGGATGTTAATACTTTAACAGCATTAACGGCTACAAATAATACTGTTACAAGTAAGTTAGTGTGTAATATAGGATGTTAATTACTTTAACGGCATAAACGGCTACAAATAATGCTGTYAAAATTAGAATGATTAGAACAAGGCAATAATGTTTGGGCTTACAAYGAATATGATTACCCCATAAAAGAGCGTTTTCACTCACGTGAGGAGGCAGCCATAAACAATAGAAACTTTCTGTACAGTATTTGTATAAAAATAGAGTTCAATTCCCGGAGGATAAAAAATGTATTGTTTTGGTACCCCATAATTGCTGCTGTGACGCCACATGAATTATAAATGCTCTATAGAATTTTTAATAAGTATTCAAAGAAATTGGGAAAGGGAAAAAAGATAGGATGAAAAGAATGAATAAATGAAAGGGACGGAAAAAGAGTAAAGAATTACAAGTACACTATGATAAAATTTTGTTTTTAGCCAGTTCCTATGGTACTGTATATTGCAATCCTATCCTTGACTCTACTGATTGCTCATATAGTATGACATAATGTATATATYATAATGTTAATGCTCATTTCTATGTTAATTGTTTTTCTAAATCGGCAGCATCATCTCTGAGTGGACAAAAGGATTCCATATATAGTTTAGCCATGAATCGTTCAGGAACTGTGCTCATATCTGGCTCTACAGAAAAGGTACAACGTTGTGATTATCATCACAATGATTAAGCATTTTAAAACTTTAAAAGATATTGTAGTTTTATTTGTGTATAATATAGTACTTCTCAGTAGCATGTGGAATAATTCTACAATTTGTCATGACAAATTAGAGTTTTGATGAATGTCAATCAAAGTGTTTCTTTGAAATTTTTGGCCTCGGAAAACACAAGTTTTCAAGGACATGTTTATATAATATGGAATATCATGGAAATACCTTTCATCCTACAAGACCTACTTTGTTGCAACAATAATGGACTACTTCAACGTTGCAGTGGCCATCTTGGGTTGCATGGCGTTATAGGGCATCAAGGGGGCAAATAAAGCTTTGTTACGGTAATGACGTCAATTGATATTAATAGCTCAGCAAAAAACAATACAACAAAATATGAATTAAGATGGCCCCTTGATCACCTTTACCCATAAAAGATAAACATGAACACACAAAACTYTACATATTCTCCATCATCTTTGTTTTGTTTTGCCCTTGGCAAGATGGCCGCCATATCGTTGATGTAGTCCATTGAGAAGCAGGAAAAGCTAGATTCAGAAACTCTGAATGATGTTCTGATGTGCTGATATGTTGATAATTGAATCATGACAGGTATTAAGAGTATGGGATCCTCGTACCTGTGGTAAAGTAATGAAACTAAAAGGCCATATGGATAATGTTAAGGCTATTACTATTGACGCAGATGGCACGCATGTAAGTACATAATAATTTCATTATCCATTCCACTGTCAAAATTATTATTCATTATAGTTCTTATTATTTATTTAGCTACCCAAATCACTCACACTGATAATCATAGTCTTTATTACCCATCTCATTTCTCCTCTCACTCTTCATCCCACTTTTACATCCAACCCCTATTTCCTTTCTCATTACATTGCATGCTCCCAATCCTAWTTGTTTTCTCATTCCCACTATGCATCCAAATCTCACTTTTCACCTGCTACCCCATTCCCTATCCCATTGTTCATTGGACTTCCTTGTCATCTCCTAATAGCACTCTTCCTTTTCATATTGAATCCTCTTACCCAAACATCAAAAATAAAAAATTAAATGGGATTTGGCAGTAGTGGCATTTCTATAGAGTAGTTCTTCCTCCACTGTAATTCCATTGAAATGCAGGAGTTAATTTTTCTGGAGGGAGAAAAAGGAGAACCCATACAAAAACCCTTGAGGCACAGGAAAGAAACGTCAAGAAACAACTCAACATAAATATGCRGGACACCAAGTGYGRGACTCAAACCCAGGTCACATTGGTGAGAGGAAAGTGCTCTCACTGGTATAACGCCACCCATACTTCCCTGTCAAAATGAACACCATCCTTTAATGTAAAGCTTTCCTTTCATCTTATGTCTCACAACTTGTAGTGTTTATCTGGGAGTTCAGATGGTTCAATACGCTTGTGGTCTCTTGGCCAGCARCGTTGCATAGCAACCTATCATATACACGAAGAAGGTGTGTGGGCATTGTATGCCAATCATAGTTTTACAGAATTCTTCTCTTCTGGTCGAGACAAACATGTTTTCTGGACAGACATGACCAAGGATGATAGCTCTGTTCTGCTGTTTGTAGAAGAGGCACCTGTCTTAAAGGTAAACAGGTCTGCATTGGAAGTCATTTTCATATAGATAATCATATTTTGAACTTCTTAGTTAAAAAGTATACTGTATTCAACTTTAGCAATACACCTGGCTATGCTTGAGTGTCCACCCAAACAATGGGTACCTAGTTTTCCAATGGAATACMGAATGTCYTACCAACAAATCAAATTCATAAGAATATTTAGTAGTCATCGATGAGAATGCATCGATTCTCAGACAGACATTWACAAATTCCAGCAATCAGTGTCTGTCCCATGTTGTATATCAAAAACACATTTTAACTTGTCCGACGTAGCAACAGTATCTAGGGAGGTGGATTAATGAATGTGGGATCGCCCTTTTATCAATGATAAACACTGCCAGCAAATCTRTGGGGAGAAKTTAGAGTTGCCGTACATAGYAACACTATTTAATCATGYGCTGTTACTCCAACCTCRACTTGGAACTACTATTTGTGGTTAAAAGGAGTATTACATTATTATCATCATCAATATTCACCATTCCACTGTTGCAGCAGGTCGAGTCCCAAGTAACATTTCCTACATCAGCAGGAATCATGTTTTATCCCTCATTTATTTTGCAATTGTATTTTAGGCAGGATCTCTTCATAGTTTTTCCAGGGGTCTTGGGTAATTTTTACTTAATACTGTAATATACTGGCACAAAAACCCAGCTTGGGGTCCCTGTATCCTCTATGTTATCTGACTCTAATGCAGCATATTCTTTTTTTTTTTCTACTCAGTAATTTTTTCTTTTGCAAGAGTTTGAAAACCTGAAATGATCCTTACATTTTCTTTCAGCTTGAGTATTGTCCTGATCCAATGTGCCTGTGGACAGCAACAACAAATTCAAATATTAACTGTTGGGTAAGAGTTTGAAGGTTGTCAATCATCATTATCATA
>NW_022258901.1:2603-13128 GCF_009602425.1 Actinia tenebrosa | reverse complement strand
CCCCACCCCCTTCCGTCCCAAAAACGTTTTTGCTTTCGGCACCAAAATTTTTTATGCGGAATTCCTGTGGATTTAGTGGGAAAATGGTGCATTGCCCCCCACTGTAATGGAGACATCGCTATTCCCCTGCAATGAATACCAATCCATCATACAAACCTAAACCTGTATTATAAACGTACTCTCTTTGTAATGCTAGATCTAATGCTAATTCATCGTACAAACCTAAACCTATATTTTTATTTTCACAGATTTTGGCAGTGAAGAACAGTTATTTGCTACACCAACGTTACTCCGAAAATCCCTGCTATCCTCCCCAGTATCAAAGGTACATATAACAAGTACTTCGTGTATCCAACATTGAACAGACTGGCTGCAAATGACATGTGTTCTGGTCTCCTTACCTTTTTGAAAGTACGACTGTAGAAGGAAATAGATATCGTCTTTCGTTCAAATTCTCACTGGACTCTGAAGATGACTTCCGCACAGATTCTCAAGACTTCGCTCACCAAGGATGATCACACTTCCTAACAAAAGACATTTCATGTTCACACTTCTTATTATATGGTCTTTGCGTATACTACAAAACTCCTCTTACACCGACAAAGGATTAACATCCGAAATGTCTGACGTTGTTACATATTTATTACACGGTGTTCGCAACTAGTAACCACTAGTCATTATCAATATTCCCATAGCAATTTTGTTTATTGAAATTTCTTGGCATTTTTCAGGCGTCTCCCAAGAAATGGTCTGACAATAAAATAGGAGTAGGTGATGATCTTGATGATGGTGATGACTTTGGGGGCTCACAAGATAACCTTGATGATAACAAGGAAAGAGACACAAAACTACACCAAATGTCACAGTAAGTTGGCTGTAAACTGTTTCTCTTCTGTTGGTTCTACTGATCACGTGTTGATAAGGCACACACAGAGGAGCTAGAAGGGCTGTAAACCGTCTTTTCTTCTCTTACACTGTTTTGCTTTCCATTTTCGTGCCCTTTCTCTTCCTTTTCTCTAACTCCATTTCTCAGGATTTCATTCCCTTCCCTTTTCTCTCATTTTGTATCCTTCCTCTTTGGAACTTTCATTTCACTTCATCTGTGGAAGCAAAATTAAGCTTTAGACTAGCTTGTAAATATTTCGCATTTTAGAAATGTTAACAAGCCTTCGCTGCGCTCGTGGTTCCACTTGAGTTTGGATGATTTTTGACGTCATTTCATGTTCGATTACAGTTACGTACAGACCCATAGAAAACTGACTTCGATTCGTTAATCATACCATGCATGTTACGCCTGTGTGCCAAGAAATACTGAGTCAATGTATTTACTATTCTCTGCAGTGAGGAACTCCAAAGGCAAGTCGAACTGGCTAAACGARAGAAAAAGATGTTGCGGAAAAAACTCAAGAAATTTGAGGACGACTTTCTTGAAAGAACGGGAAGGTTTGTAACAACCATCATGTTCTGTCGGTTAAACTGCAACACGCTTGCAGATCGTATGCACGTTCAGTCGTAATATATTTACCAATGTAAATCTTTGTTTCAGGAGAGTACAAAAGGATGAAAGAGGAGAAATGGAAGATTATTATCGTGAATACAAAGTAAGGACAAAATATTTTATCCATATTTTACAAAACAGCAGAGCAGTTTTGTTATGGAATTCAGTAGGAATTGCTATATCACTCTTAGCCTATTTCGCAGATGACGTCCTGTATTGCTTAAGGTCGTGCAGTTGCTTGCAACTCTAGAACATCTGCTTACGACGTCACACCAAGCTGTACAGTACTCGTGCATAATACCTTTTCCTTTGTCATGGGAGTTAATGCAAAACAGTTGCGCACGTTTCTGGACTATGCCACTTATCTCCCCCCCTTTCTCCTCTGCATGTGCGTCAAGCAGATTTTCTAGGACTTCAGAATTAATTTCCAACGTTCTTTTTGACCCACAGCAAATCAAAGCTCGCCTCCGACTCATCGATGTCCTCCTTAATAAACGTCAATCTAGTCTAACCATATAAGCAATTACCCTAGTAAACACCAAGGCAGGCTCGCTACATTCTAAAACACACGAGATTGTAAGAGTATAATATGTGGAATCGAGGATCATAGATGTCAAATATTATTTGATTGAAAATTGGACTTTTTAATCAGAATCTTACTTGATCCACCCAGAAGAGCTGTCAATCAAAATTTGTTGCTATGACGACGTGGTATTTTTGTAAAGACCCGTGATCAAATTATTTGGTTTTTCAAGAGAATATTATTGAACGCCTAAGTGTATGTATTATATGTATGAATTAAGTCTGATTCGAGGACAAATTACAGATAAAGAAAAGAATTAAACCTGTTTTGCGTGTTGTATCATAAAATGCAGTGGCGATAACAACACGGTGCAAGCTGTCACGTCGAGGCTTGTCACGCGTACCAACTATTCCTGCAACAAAAATGTTTGAAAGAAAGCTCGATCCTCAGCCTTAAAGTTGTAATTAATTGGCTGAAAACGACAGGTCGCAAGCAGGAGTAGATCTAGATTTTACTTCTGTGACGTTGCGTAAAGCAGTTGCAGAGTTTGACTCGCGCTTTTGTTGTGCGCAACAGTAGCACAATTAAATGGCTTTCCTTAATTCTAAACCAATCAAAAGCTAAAGAATTACAATCCATCCAATCACATCGTTTGAATGAAAAATCCACTTGAGAGTCGCAAGACCACTGCGCATCCTTCAGAAAGCCAGTTTTCGTATGACTGTGAAAGGGTCACAGACACGGTCACGCCAAGGTCACGGCACGGTCAGACAAATCAAATTGGGGGAGATGAAAATCGGCCAGTTAAAATTCTAGAAAACATCACAGYACGGCACGCTTACGGCACTGAGCTATTCACAGTCATGCGAGAACTGCTCTAACGTCAGGCTCTTTGTACCGTGAGACACATGTTTTTTCCCCCACATCTATAACTGTGCCGCGCATCAGTCTGCCTTATGATCAAGATTTTCAGCAATGTTGCGCATAATATATTTAATTGTATAAACTACGAGTCTTAGTGACATCTTTGTCTAAAGAAATGGGGGGTTTAACGCATTTGAGTGAAAGGGCTGAATTTACGTTGAAAATATTTGCAAATGGTTAGAATACTGTCGCCCTGATCTGATGGGCTCCCTATGAATGAAAAAAAATATTGCAATAAAAGACATCAAATTTTATAAGGGTAATCGTTGAATCCTTATTTTCATTATTTTCAATATACCCGGAAACGCAAATTGCTCTTTCATCTTCTTGCCTGTAGGTGGGGGACTTCTTGAAGTTAGGAGCCAGGGAAAATTTAGGGAATTTTTTTCTCCTTAGTTGACTAGGAAATCTACTTTCTTTTTATTAAAATCGTATTAAAATTTCAAAGCTAAAGAAATTTAAGAACAAAAAGAGGTGGTCGATAGTAAAAGGAGGTTGATGTTACAGGTTTTTAATATAGGAATTTGGTTTATTTACTTCAGCACGTGTTAGCACAAGAATGGCTATATGCTTTAGCTGCCCAGTGTCGCGCGGTCATCATGGCGGACAAAACAAGAATATGATACTCTGACACACAAGCTATTAATACTACAAGGTCATGCGGGATTTTTCCCAGAACGATATACAAGTGTAGGCACGTTGAGTCACATGAAATCTGTAGGACTATTATTGCATAAATATCCGATGTTTTTTCAAGGGAACAAAGTTACACGAAGCTGAAATCATAGAATAATTATTTACAAGAAATAATGAAGCCATTTGTTTTTTTTTTTTATGTGAGCAGTTGAGAAGTGCTTTTGACTGCGTTTTCTATTAATTCCTCTTCACCAAACAATGAATTTAGGGTTTTATTTAAATATATGACAATGGTGAATGGATGGMGAATCTTTTCAAACAAGGATCTGGTATTATTTTGCTTGGATTTTTGTGTTTCGCTCTGGGCTCCAGCGCTATTGAAGTTGTAACCGCGAAGGAATTCAATACAACAAAAGGCAAGTTAATTTTTTCTGAAAGCTTATTTTCCCTTCTTTTCTATAAAATAACTTAAAATAACTACGTAATATTATGTAGACCTTTGTACCGGTCAAATATTTTCTAACAGACGTGCAACATTTTGCATTTCTTTTACGTTTTCAAGCATGTAATAATGTGTAGGAATCTAGATTACTATACAGATGTAAATTATTGATGTTCATAAAACGACTGGCTTGTATGAGCCCATTCAAATTTTTTTCTCTTTTATAAASAAAGCAACAACCAAGGCTATCATAATTGAAGTTAAAATATTGAATTAGTAATCAAAACAGTTGATGTACATTAACAGTTCATTATATTCAGCTCGGGGAATTTTTGTTTATGTATTCTAAATGGTTTTTACGGATGAATTCACAATCTACTTGGTTAAGCCTAGGATTTTGAAAGAATCTTAATATTATTTGGAGCCATATTATTCAACATGTGTTGGTGGATTAGGTAAAGGCTTAAAAACATATGTTGATACTAAGTTGGTTGGACAGAGTAAAAAAAATGACTGCAAAATAATGTCAATGTACACGTACATCACCCTAAAATATTTATAGATTTTTTTCTCAAACAGCCAGCCTTGGATTCATACTTARAATAACAAAAACTTGAGTTTCACAAGCTGTAATAATTCTGTATTCCATTTTAAATGTTTTCCCTTTTTCCATTTTCCCGATTCTAATTTTTCATTTCTTGAAAAGAGTAACCTGTTTTGCCTGGTAATATATTTCTTAATAATATTATTTTTATATAATGTACATAAGGTTAGCTCTCTCGTGGTTTGATACCTATGCCTGTGGTGACAGACCTTATCTAGACACAACAGAATAATATAAAAAGCTTTCGTTAAAAAACGAGTACAACATGGCTTGGTTGTACAAAGGGTGAAAAGCACTTTCTGATAGATAAATGTTATCTAGTGGATAAATTTATTGAATAACAGCATTTGACTTGATGTGGATTTATTTATCGGAGAGCATTATCTACCTTTCACACAACCGGGCCCAGAGGATTGAAAGAGAAGGCCAGAAGAGAAAGTCTACTTCTTCCCCCATGTTGTCTGCAATCAGCTGGTACTTTGGTACAAGAGATTGTGCTAAATTTAAAATAAATATTCTGTTACATTCAAGAACAACTGTCATACAAGAAAGCATGTGAATTAAAAATAATCTAGATCTAAACTAAGATACTTTTGTTTTAAAATCCCACAAGAAATAGCAGAATGTAACAAAAATAGAGTTGATTGTCTTCCTTTACCAAGCTGTCACTTCACATCAAAAATTCATCCTATGTACAGGTTGTAGTTCAAATTTCACATTGATTAATTACTTACTTTTGATTTCAGCCATTCATGTACGAATATCAARCAACCACATGCCCATCAACTCCAATGGGTTGATGTTTGTAAGAGTCGGCACCAGACAATTACAAATAAACTGTTCAATTCCCAGTGGCTCTGAGAAGCTCGTCAATATAAGCTGGAGAAAGAGTCAAAATTGGCTTGATGGCAGGTCCATTGAGTTACTCAGGAGTAATAATACTATCACATTACGTCTTACAATTGACCAGATAACTTGGGACTTGAATGGTTCCATCTACTGGTGTGGTCCAAGGGATGAACATATTTTTGATACAAGCATAAAAAGATCTTCAGTAACCATCATCATAGGAGGTATGTGTTGGTTTGTCAATACTATTTTTACCATATTGCTAGATTCGCTAATGACTGTGAAGTGATAGGATGGGGTATAGCCTTTTTTCATACAAAACTATACAATGAAGTATGTTCTAATGGAGGTGGCCAGCAGCTTAAAACCCTTCATCAAAATTAATGGACACAGATAGTTTTAATTTTCTTCACATATTAAAACGAACTTCTTCTTCAATTGTATGTTACATCATCATGGCCTCTCGGGGGAGCGTTGGTGCCATTCAAAAAAAGATTTCTTATTAGCATCCATTGTTAATGGCACTACAATGGCTACCATGCTTTGAATGCTTGCATTTAACCCATCAATTTAGTGGACATCTGGACTGTGGAGGGGTGAGATGGGGGAGGTTTGGCTATAGCCTTACAACTTTCTTCTTGCAAAACTATACAATGATGTTCAAATGGAGTTGCCTGGTGGATACCTTAAAAGTAGAGTCACCCAAGTGCTTCATCAAAAATAATAAACAGATAGTTGCACAGTCCAGTAATTTTCTTCACATAAAACAAACCCTATTTAGTGGATACCTTTATTAAAATGCACCAGTCTGTCTAATGTAGAAGAATGTAATGTTTAGTCAACCATAACACAATGTCTTTATTTCTTCATTTCAGATCTCCCTAGACCACCCATGAACATAAAACACAATATTGTGGATTTAAGAATGTATGATATAAACATTTACTGGACAGCAGCTACCAATGTTGGCAGATTACCAGCTTACTATAATGTTACCTATATACCATGTATTAACAGAACATACTGTCAGGAGACCCCTAGATATCAATTTTGTACTATCCCTCACATCTCTGGAAAAATGGACTACAAGTGTAACAAGTTGAGGGAAGAAATGAAAACTCTAGAATCCTTGCGTGACCTGTATAAGTTTACCATAGCAACTGTTAACCCATTAGGGGAAAGTAAAGGTCCAGAATTTGAAATAAATGCAAATTTTGGAGGTCCAAACAATGCAGTGTATCGTAAGTACCCGCTGCTTGTTACAATATTTAATATTAATCACTTGTTAAGAACATTGTGGTGCTATAATCACTACTTATTTGGGTAACATGGAAGTAATAGAATAATAATGTTGTCAGGTTATTAGTGTCCACAAACCCATCCTTACCATCAGATTCATTTCTCATTTTCTACAATATATAACAATAAATGTTACCCAAAATTTTGGGTCATCAACCTTTTGTCAGGGGATCTGAAAAGTATAAAATATAATTGTAAAGAAACACATATTCATTTTTTTCTCTTCCCTACAGCTACTCCAAGACCTCCATTAAGCTTGAATATCTTCGTGAATGATAATGGCGATATATCAATGAATTGGAAATCAAGGGAATTATGGGACATTGTTGAAACCAGATATACAATACTGTACTATAAAGAAAATGACCACAAAAACAAGGTAACTCTCCTCAGAACCTCCCAACCCCCTTGGACACACTCCAATCCCATGGGAAGGTATGGATATTTTATGGAACTACACAATATAACCTCCTCAAATCCTCTCCATCCCTTGGACTCTCCAATCCTGGTCCCCATCCATGGGGGAGGTATGGATATTTTATGGAACTACACAGTATACCCTCCTCAGACCCTCCCCATCCCTTGGACTCTCCAAACCTGGTCCCCCTCCTCAATGGGGGAGGTATGGATACTTTATGGAACTACACAGTATACCCTCCTCAGACCATTGTTAAGAGATAGAGATTTCAATCCATGTTTCTGATGTGGGAGGGATGGATATTTTCTGAAAGTACCATAGACAGTGGGGGAGGGGTGGGCTGTTTACCACCAAATCGATTTAGTCTTCCATACAAATCAAACTCTATTCTCTGGTCCTGTAAAGGTGCTGACACACGGTGCAACATTGCATGCAACATTTCACGCAACAGGACTGTTGCAGCGAGTGTACACCAAACTTGTTGCATTCAACAAATCTGAAGTTGAATAGCACTCTACTATTGCGATATTGCGTGCAACAAATTTCATCATGYGAACATGTCTGCAACATTACCTGCAGCATTTTGAAATTTCCAGCCAATCAGCTTACACCAAATTTATAACTGCTGACCAAATATCTTAACATAGCAGGCTGACACAAACGAAGTTGCGTGATTTTGTTGCAATGTGTGTAACCCTGATTCAAATTTGTTGCTTGCAGTGTTGTGTGCAATGTTGCACCGTGTGTCAGCACCTTATTAGTTTTTCACAGAAGTTAACTTTTTCAACAGACTATAGTAGTGCAAGGTGAAAAAGGTCAGACAATGTTAACACTAAGAGAAGATGACGGCATTGAGCCATTCACAAGATACTACTTCTATATCACAGTGGAATTCCTTGACTCAAAAAATTTAAGCACCGGGGTTAGTGAACCTCTTGGTCCAAGAACAGTATTTACTCCAGAAGGAGGTAGGCAGAATTATAAGTTTTATAATATTAAATTCTACTCCTAAATTCAAAGTGGAATTTCATTTAAAAAATTRACTACTCTGTAAAAATGCTACTGGTAAATCCCTTTTTCCATCTATTCAAAATATTTCATTTAATATGTTTTTTCTATTATTTTTTAAGTTTCCAGAACTTAGTGACTCAATGTGGCGTGGATATCATGTGACAAATTCGCACATCTCGATTAGCATTGGCATTTCATCTTATTTTTTTAATACCAAAATAAAACCCTCTTAAGAGTTACTCCTTGAAAAATGTCATTTTGGTCCTTGAATACTCCTTGAAAACTCCTTGAATAATTTCTTGGGAACCCAGCACGAACCCTGTAGAATTGTTAATACTTATTAATATTATCCAAATCGTGAGGCATTGTTGAAGACAAGCTGTGTTTTCATCCATACAGAACCTGAACCAGGCCCAGACATCTTGAACACCTCATCCAGTAGGATATCCAACACTGCCATGAGGAATGTAACGATTACATGGAAGGTAAAATATAAACTATTATTAATTCAAACTATTTGTTGGGTTTGATTATGTGGAAATAGACACCAAATAATGGTAATGATGGAGATGATGAATATAGAGGTGATGATGATGATAGTAATAATGGAAATGATGATAGAGGTGGTGATGAAGACAATGATGGTGATGATGATGATGCTGATCATGATGATGATGCTGATCATAGTGGTGTAGATGTTGATGATGGTGATAATAATGATGGTGATGATGATGATGGTGATGATAATGATGATGATGATGGTGATGATCATGATCATGATGCTGATCATGGTGGTGATGGTGTTGATGACGGTGATGATGATGATAATGATGGTGATAATGATGGTGATGATGATGGTGATGATGATGACGGTGATAATGATGATAATGATGGTGATAATGATGATGGTGATGATGGTGGTGATGATGATGATAATGATGGTGATGATGGTGATGATGCTGGTGATAATGATGGTGATAATGCTGGTGATGATGGTGATGATAATGATGATGGTGATGATAATGATGGTGATGATGATGATGGTGATGATGGTGGTGATGATAATGGTGATAATGATGGTGATAATGATGGTGATGATAATGATGGTGATAATGCTGGTGATAATGATGATGGTGCTAGTGGGTGGCTTTAGATGATGATAATCAGCTGTTTCTGGTGATTATTATAAGGATTACGACAGTCATAATTACCCTGATTATGGTTAATCATTATTAATGATGATGAAAGAGATGAAGCTGATTATTCTTTTT
Source organism: Actinia tenebrosa (assembly GCF_009602425.1). Next base: position 3,653 of record NW_022258901.1, on the reverse strand, counting down.
TCAATTCAAGGTTCCACCCTCATCTGCATGGCATGGAAAACCATCTCACATAAAAATTATGTATTACAGAAATGAAAATTACCAGGATTCCAAGGAAAGAAATATCTTGGCTTTTCCTAACCCTCCAAGTCAAGCGGTTCTTACTGGACTTGATTCAACAGGTCATTACATTTCCCGTATTGCTTTGTGTAACTCCAGGATGTGTGGGCGAAATGGAGAGAAAGCAAGGATAAAACCCATTAAAGGTATATAGAAAATCATTCAAGTGTTTGAAAAAACCAGTCGAGTGTTCAAGAAAACCATTCAAACGTTTGAAAAAACCAGTTGAGTGTTTAAGAAAACCATTGCTCTGTACATCATTCATCACAGTCTTGAAAATGTATACAATTCAAACCATTTGAATTAGTTCAGGAAAGACATTTGTCTGCACCATAAAGATTTCATTAGTCATAATCGATTTGCTTGTGAAAAAAATGTGAAACAACAAAAGTAAATGAAATCTTTTTTTCCTTGAAAATGATTCTAGGTCTAAAAAAAGTAGGAAAAACAGACTTTACAAGCAATTTAACAACATATGCATTGATTGGAGTATTCATCTTTATCGTCATGTTTATACTGTTGGCCTACTGCTGCTTCTACAAGAGGTGAGAATCAAGATGTTATAATTGTACTGAATCACATTTTTCAAAGGTTTTGGTTTTTTCTTGAGGTCTTTGATAACAGATTCTTTTATTTGTCAAATTACCTAATCAAGTCCAGCCCCAAACACTCTTTTTTAGCAGGTTTTTTGGAGTTAATGTATAATGTCTTTCATTTTTAGGAAGTTCAGGAATAAAAACCCCCAAATACCATTACATGACCGAATTGGTGATCTGGTAAGTGTTATGACCCCACCATCACCCTACCACACCATGACCATCACATCATTACATCACCATCATTCTACTACACCATGACCATCACATCACCCTACCACACCATGACCATCACACCACCATCACCCTACCACACCCTGAACATCACATCATCACAACACCATCACCCTACCAC
>NW_022258897.1:3998-14725 GCF_009602425.1 Actinia tenebrosa | reverse complement strand
TGAATACAAAAAAATACATTGATATAGCAATATTATTCAGATGAAAACCGGAGTAAAATACTAAAAATAACAACTATTACTACTAAATCACTCAGCTCTAGGCCCATTCAAGTGGGCACAGCGTTTTAGAAGCTGCCACTCATTAATTTGATCTTCCGCATAATCTTCCCAAAAGGAAAACAACTTGGCTTGTAAGAGCCTATATCTTTTACGCTGAAATCTTTTCAGCTTTCCCTCAGATACGAGGCGAATGTTTATTGCCGTAAKGCATGCCTCTCTATTCAAAAGGCCAACTAGGAGGTAGAAAGGCATTGCCCATCGCCCATTGGCTTGCCTGTTTAGGCTATTATGCGAGCCTTCAACATCGTTGTTTGTTCTTACTGCCATATTAAACACAAGACCAGCATGAGGGAGGCCAGACCAAGCTCTCTATCCACGTGCTCCTCAGATATTCCACAAACTTTTTCAAGGCTCTGCCTGATGCTTTTTTTTCGARTTTCTCGAACATGATGGTAATCTTTGAGGCAGGTAAGAAAGGGAGAGCCATTACCTTTCTTATGAACTTGAAAGACCCATTGTCCTCTCTGTATTGGGTCTGAAGACCGAATTCTTGAACCTGCAATGAGAAATGAATAAAGAAAGAATGGATGAATGAATGAATGAGTGAGTGATGAAATAAGTAAATAAAAAAGTGAAAAGGGGGAATGAAAGAAGAAGTGATTGAATCAAGGAATGAGTGAATAATAAGTTAACATACCTTTCTACACAAAGCTTGTGTCCAGTGGAAGACACATCCCTTTATCTTGACACCAGGCAGAATCATTCTGATGGCCCCCCAAATGGCCGCATCAAAGTCTATTGTGACTTGCTGAATACCTAACGCAAAGATCACACAGAAACAGATTTTTAAATATTGACACTTGTAAAATGTTCATTGAATTTGGGGAAGGGAGAGCCTTAACAAATAAAATAGAAGGTGGACTCTACCAGAAGCGCAACCGTTCAAGCCTTTGTGCCATCCCTCCACATCATTGTTGGTGCGGATGGCTTGACTGTATACGCTCCATTCTTCAGGAGGGAAGGTGGCACTAGATACGCACTGGTTGTCGATATACTCTACCAGATCTTGCAGTGGTCTTGTAGTCGCCTGTTGCATCAATGTATTGAACACTCTTTCAATTTCTGTGGCTGGCAAAAATGGCAAAGCCAAGAGTTTTCTGATAAAATCATTTTCATAAGGGAGGGTCAGCCCAAGTTCTTGCACCTGCAGAAAAATAACAAACTCAAGTGAGATAAATATTGTATATATGTTCAAAGCTGATTGAAGCTAGACAACTCTAACCTTACGCCACACCGCTTGACTCCAATGGAACACACATCCCATCCTTAAAGCTTCTGCATACTTTTCAGCTTCTTCTTACTTTAAAAGGATCCATTTAAGAGACTTTCAAATTATTAAATAGCAGAGAATGACTAAAAACATTTCTTGTTTTGCCGATATTCAGAAGTAAAGCGGCATTTAGAGTTGGGTGACAGATCGGGCGGATCGACTCGTGGTCTTAGGTGGGAAAATGTGTTTCTTCTACTCGAGGTTTTTATTGAACTTTCATGGTATGAGTGAAAATTGATCTTTCGCATTTCTTATTTTACTGATTCATTGTTGAATGAGCTTAAAACCTTCAAACCTACAAGTTACAAGAAGTAGAAGTAAGAGGTTTCTTGAAACGACGTCTTATAGTTTACAGCGCCTTTCATAATTACTCGACCTCGACAAATTTGACGCCAGCCCAAAACATGCGTTTTGGCTGCCGTCAATCAAAATTACGATAACTACCGAATGGAATCCGATCGATGGCCGAGCGACAAGATTCTTTTCCTCACAAACAAAATGGCCGGTGACATGGAAGATTCTCAATTCCTGGATATTCCAATCCCGTTACCGGACTTGGAGGAGACTCAAATAGTTGATAATATTGAAGATCAGGTAAGAAAAAATTTCGTTCTCCTAAGCATGTTTTACTCAAGTGTGTTATAGTTTATATTGCCCGTAAATATACTGCCTTGTCAAAACCTCGTRGACTCATTTGACGTAAGCTTGCAGCTGTAAATATTTCATCCGATTCTCTTTCTTACAGAGGGAGGTAGCTCTATTCCTGCAAGTCAAAGATGGAAAAGTGTCTGGAGCCGAGACTACTCCTTTCTTGCTTCCTCACAGGTGGACTTATGATACACTACTTTGCTGCGTTGAGGATTACATACGTCGAAATGGCCACGGACAACGAGTGAAGCGTTTATACTTCAAGCGCGCCAAAGGAAAGGCAATAATTTGTCTGAATGGCGTTGGTGATATTTCTGAATTATTGAAGGAATATCCTTTACAGTACCCAAGCGGCAAGAAATCAGGGAGAACAGATAGGATGTATTTGGCGGCGGAGTTGGATAAAAATGGTAAGCAAAATTATCTTACTGCAGTTCAGGGTTTATCAGGTCCCGAAGGGGTAAAATTGGAGTTGGGATTCACAAGCAAAAAAAAAAAAATGGGCATGGGATTGAAAATTTGAAAAAAAACTCGATGGGATTTTGGAATCTTAAACTATGGGATTTAAGCCAAAATTTACACTGGGAAATGGGATTAGGACTTCGTTCAGGACCCTGTATGGCATATCATAAACCGATTTTYCCCTCAAACTTGCATTCAGTATAAATACGCTATAGACCCTTTGCACTTTAATTCCCAATAGTAATTGAACTGGAGGCTAGGACAAACTAAGCTGTCTTTTCTTATGCAAAAATATTTGTTTTGTTCCTAGGACAATTTCTCTGAGTGGGCATTTTATACTGCTTAGGGTCTATAAACCCACCCCTCTTCCACATCAAGAATAACGATATTTTTAAATTCTTGTAACATTGATGCTGTTACATCCCTAGACACAACATCATATGTGCTACAAACCCCAAGAAGGTCACCTCGTCTTGTGAAAAAGACATATGATGTTTTTGTTCATACCACAGAAGTAGGGAAGGTTTCATCATCTGCAGAAGTTATACACAATGTAGATACCGATGCAAAACTGCTAGATATTATTGATCTTCTGAACAAAAAAGAAAATGAAAACATGTTATGTCCCCAAAAAAGGCATTTCTTGGTTGAGAAAGGGAAATAAAARTCCAGTTGTGTTGAAGAATGATGAAGATCTTCAAAAGTGCAARGAAGAATATCGTGGTACAAATTCAATCCGTATTGCGTGCCCAGTGGTCAGCAAATGTTCTTCTGATGGTGACAATGGTAGGTAATCAAAGGTTATATTTTCGCTTTGTTGAACTGATGACATACTGATTATTTAACTGATGATATAATCTTAATGATATACTCTTTGATGTGCTGTAGGTGCAATACCTTCCAAAAGAAGAAGAAAACTTGACATGGGAACAGGRAGTGATTCAAAGAACGATAATGAGCTGTGGAATGAAATTCATGTGAGTTTGGTAAGAKATTTAGAGAAGAAAGGAATCCTTYGGAGATATAGTACAAAGCATTTGCAGCTATGGACAGATATGATTCTGGAAGGAAAGTCATCTGGCTGTGGAGAGGAACCCGAGTGGGAGCTGTATCTTGAACAGGTTATTGTCCCACCAAAAACTAGAAGAAGTTTATCTCCAGGTAGTAGTACATCTTCGGTCAGTGGCTCAAATTCAAGTGATTCTAAAATGGCATCAAATGGAGACCTYATGGAAATGCTTTTACTACAAAACCAATAAAAGGATTATGGAAGAAAGCAAGAGAACTGAAATATTCCAGACTGCAGTTCTGGCAATGATGCTCTTCCGATCTACAAAGGATTATGGAAGAAAGCAAGAGAACTGAAATATTCCAGACTGCAGTTCTGGCAATGATGTCCAACAACTGCGTATCACCTAAAAATCAGGTATATCACCTTGACTGTGTATTGCATACAGGGGAGAGAAGCATGGGAAATACACCCCCAAAAACTTCGTTTTCCTATTTTGTGCCCCTATGTTTCCTTTTTTGGGTTTGTACCACCTCCCTCAGATGCCTCGACCCCCCCCCCCCCCCCCCCCCCCCCCCCCCCCCACTTGCCACACCACTTTCCAGAAAAAAAACCTTGGATCCTACACCCTTAGTATTTCACTCACGTATTATGTGATTCCAATAATGGTTTGTCCCAACTAGCACTGTGAAAATAATGACTGTTCAGTGGAGAATGTCCATGCATGATTGATATTATGTCTGATAAAATCTTTGCCTTTTGGGTCATTACTGAATTACTGAACAGTTCCCATTATAATAGGACATTGGTAAATGACTGGCTCTCATTTTAGCTGTGTATTGTTTTTTTTTTTTTTTTAAGAAAATGTTTATAAACCTAAGATATATATTTGTATAATGCAGGTACAACCAACGTTCCAGCTGGATCCTTCAGCTAATCAATCCTTATCATTCCATACTTCTAAGRGTAAGCTATTTAATGATAGTTTACCACTGGTAGCATTTTAAAATCAACAGAGGGAGGGAAGTCYTTATTWTGGTAATGGCTATTTGATTTTTTTTGGGTGGGGGTTAAAATTTCACCTTTCAAAAGGGCTAAAAAAWTTTTTGATATGTCTTATCTAGCACCATCCCTCTTTGGTAATTTATGAACTTATGCTCTCATTTCTGTTAGGTGGCATTATAGTGAATTTGTTATCACCACCAAAGGCAATAGGCAATAGACGATAGGTCAACTAAACGGAAATAATCAATCTTTAAGTGCAGTTTCGGGGCTACAAACAACAGTGGATATCTCAACACTAACCTCTGTGTGTAGATAAAAAAAACAGAAATACAAGCACTTCCAACAGTTTTTGGGCTCCTAAAAGACATATTGCCTTTGGTGATGACAAGAGTTTTTTGGAATAGGTGTATCACAATTTATAATAATTTATGTTAGTGAGGTCTGCTAATGTTCTAACAAGTCATGTGGAGAAAACCAAAAGAAATATYATAACTGCTTTAGCAATAATTTATAAATAATCATAGTAGAAATACATGTGAATAGATTGTCTGGAAATGATATACTTAAGGAATTATCTTTATGATTTCTTTTGGTTTCCTCCACATGATTTATTAGAATATATTAACAGGCCTCACTAACTGTGATATACAAATTCTAATCATTTTACATTTCTGATGTTTAGCTTTACAGGAATTTACCAAGAATGAATGTATCCAAGTGTTGSAAAAAATTGGCTTGGAAAATCATATTGAATCATTTGTGCAAAACCAAATAGATGGGCCAATGTTGGAGGCAATAATTYATCCAGTTCTAGGAAAGAGCATACTGGAAAACCTAGGAATAAGAGATATAGAGGAGCAATTTAAACTGGTGAATGAAATAAGAAAACTTAAGTCTGTATAGAGTAGGCCAATATCTGCTTTGTGTACTTTGATAAAAAAGTTTATTAAGKTGAGTTGAAAAGGTCASAAAGGATAATAATATATAGAGAACTAAAGTTCAAAATAAAATAAAAGCTGTTGAAGAATTACAGTATATATGCAGAGYTAAAAATAATGGCTGTTTTTTGGTCATGTCCAATTGACTGTYGAGAAAAAGATTTGTTCAAACATGTTTCCATGAAGGACCGGCATTGTCTGRYGACCAGCCATTATTTTAAGCCCTGTATATTATTATATTTAAATACCTAGCCATAAGTTGTTAGTTGATTTAAAAAGAAAAGAGTCAAAATAGCTAACTTGACACGTTGGCAGTTAATGTAATCATGAAAAGCACCATTTCTCCTGTTGTCTTTCTACTTGCTGTTTYMTAAGTCTTGGTTCAAAAGTAACCACRTGATRCAAWGAAGTTTGTGCAGCTGGTTGTTGAAACCTAATGGAGTAACATCAGGGTTAAAGCCMCAATGTTTGAAATAAAATTYTAAAAGTTACAGTTAAATTTTTATTTTTTTGTATGATTTTGAATTGACATGTGCTTACATGGATAAATTACCTTTGAAAGTGCTATATCAAAGCAACGCTTGGGATATTTCTTACAGACATCCTGATGACGTTGAAGCCAMTTCTTACTTGCAGAAAAGCACTGCTCTATGGGATTAAGATCTGGAGAGTATGGTMTTTAAAAAATAASTCAAAGGATTTTCRCTATTAATRATAATGTCAMTTTGGTGAGAAATTTWGTTTACTTCAAAATCTTTGCATGAAAATGCTTATAAAATTGTGCATGCATGGAGAAGTAAATTTTYGTTCYGGTAAGTTTGTTATAAATTTATTTAACTTACGGTAAGAACACAGCCAGACCACCCTTGGCTCTGATCAACCTAAAAACATGATCAGAATAGTGGAGGTTGCAATTGTCCATTACTACTACTGAACAACTTTGATGAAGAGCATATGAGCCAACATGAGGAATGATGAAATTTTCCATTACAAACTCGAACTCTGCCCTGTCATAGGCCCCTACTATGGTATGTGATTCTTTGATTCCATCTTTAGCAATTGCTGCCAGGATACTGTATTTCGTTCCTCTAGGGAAATTTCCTTTTCTGGATACTCTAGTGCCTTGCAATGACTGACCATATTTTCGCTTTTCAAAAGATAAATGAAGAATGAATAAAGATTTWAAAAAATAAAGATGTTTTCAAGATTTCTTAACAAGATCAGATTCTCCATCATGAATTATTAAGAGTATTCTTAAGTTCCAAGCAGTAAATTACTAAGGGAGCATTCATTTCTTAGGAAGGGGAAGGGGAAGGGGCAGAGGAATTAAGGAGGGGGTCATTGAAAATTCACAAGTGAAAAATGGAGGGCACTTGTTTAGTTTTTTACATATATGACTACATGATTATGCAAGTAAGGTGGGGGCACAACTTAGGCAGGGGGGCAGCAAATTGGGCCACATAAAATTTCAGCCTCTGCCCCCTCCCTCTCCTAAAAAATGAATGCTCCCTAAAAAAATATTTGGATAACGTACGTCCTAGCAATCCAGGTTACCTCAGATCTCATACCAGTAGTGTTTACTATAAAGTGTATCAGCAGTATAGTACTATTTTTGTGTATTCATCATTTGTTGGTTAATAAATACAAGTAACCTGTAAACAAATGGTGAAACAAAAGGGGAGGAGTGGAGAGCGGTTCTTACACCGTCCAAGAAAGCAAGATAAATATTTTAGCTTTATTGTATTTCAAAATAAAATTTTACCTGAAAGGTTCTGTCACACTTAGAGGATTCGTCAATAAATAACAGTTGATGACTGTCAAATTGTGAAATGAATCATCGATATTGTGCTCGCCGTAATTCATCTCGTTGCTTGGCAATCAATTGCAGCTGTAAATAAGGTACTGTTATTTATTCTGGTCACATTTATAAAAATTAGCAGAAAATACAGATAATACTTCACAAGTTGGATATAAACCTTTTTGACTGTCAAGCCAATTCCCCGTAAATATTTGCTCAAAGTTGGGATACTGTACTCTTGTCCAGTAAGATAAGCTATCCAGTCGCGGAGTTCATCGAGATACAACTCGGGATATTGTTCAATTAGATTTTTAATCATCAAAATATCTCGTCCTATATAAAATAACATTTAAAATATTACATGATATAGAGGAAATTTAGCGAAACCTCTACAAAACAAAATATTTTACCGATAATCGATCGCGGTCTACCAGGTCTTGCACGGCGAAAGGCTGGCCCATACCCAACACTTTTTGTTTCTCGATATATTTTTAACACTTTTTTTACGAACGTTAAGCTTACTTGAAGAATTTCTGCAATTTCCTGCAGGGACCGATTTTGAATAACACGTAAATTAACGACTCCCCAACGGAGAGATTTGGGAAATTCTCTTACCATCTTAGAACTGAGATATTTACACGGCACACGGCTGTTTGCATTTGCTTCCGGCCATCGATCGGATTCCATTCGGTAGTTATCGTAATTTTGATTGACGGCAGCCAAAACGCATGTTTTGGGCTGGCGCCAAATTTTTCGAGGTCGCGTAATTATGAAAGGCGCTGTAAACAAGTAGTCTTTACTACTTAGTTTGAGTACAAACACTAACAACATTAAATACTGTGCATATTTGCTACTACAATATAGGAAAGTTGATGGAACAAAATTTTCTTATTTTGAGTTTGCCATTTGAGTTGAAAATACTTCTGAACAGAAAATAGTACAATGTGTTTCTATGTAGATGTGTGTAGAAACTCACTATCTTGCAACTCTAAAAGGAGAATAGAATTTGTCAAATTAAACAATGATATAAGCAAAATTTAGTACTCTTATGTACTATTTGTATTGCATTGTGTTTGTACTCTAAAGGCTAATAATATTAGTTGTATTCTTATTTACAAACAAGCTTGACTGGTGCTTATTGATTGCTGTCCCCTATTAAAATAAACTTAATAAAACATGACTGAATTCACTGATATATAAATAATAACTAATTCAAAAAAAAAGGGAAAAGTGAAACAGGTGTTGTACTTTGATTGAAAGGCTTATCATGAAGGAATAGTCGAAGCTTTATGAAAAACCATGTCCAATATACATTGACTATATTAACTAGATGATTCCTTTGGACCAACTGGTGTTTTCAAGATATTAACATGAGCAAAGACTTTGAAACAATGACCAAGCAGATCAATTCTTGTCATAGGCCAGCAGCTGTTCAAAATAGTCCAACCCCTCATCCTTCCAATGTAATTTTCATCGTATACTCTCAAGGTAGCAATGTCAAAGTTAGCACTAATTTCTGATGATTCATATTGCTCACTAAATTTCATTGGTGGCCTGTTGTGCAGTACACCTTTCTTGAGACACAACTCTGCAATATCAAATCCCTTATCAGTCAACACCACTTTTTCTTTGTTTACATTATCCAGGACCCCACATAGTTCAGTAATGTCTTTGTCAGATATAGTTCCTGGGTATGTGTCACTGCAACACAGCAATCCACCATGGGGGGAAATCCACACAGATGTTTTACCTGTGGTATGGTTCTTGTAATTGCTAAACGTAATATTATTGACTTCAAAGTTTTCAGATTGTGCAATCCATGACTCAGTAGCATCGCCAAGAACCTCTGTCTCAGAAAAACCTGCCTCTTCAAACACTTTTGGTAGGAATGCTTGCACAAATCCAGGTAAAGGGCGGAGGTCAAGATAGTCGAAAAGAGTGGACAAAAACACAACCCATGCACAAAAGCACCTTGAAATGGTTGCTTGACTACATTGTGTGATCCAAGCCATAACACTCAACTGAATTGAGTGTCTACTCACAGTAAAAAAAGTCATCCGTTCAGTTTTTAAGTCAAGTTTTCTGTTATTGGAGAATAGTCCATCAGTTTTACAATCTGGATAGCTCATAAGATGAAAAGGCTGAACACAGGCATAAAGGCAATCAAACTCTTCTACCGAGAGACCAGTTAAATCAAAAAACTTATTTGGTTGTTCTTTTAAATCGCTGTATAAAAATTGACCTCTCTTCATTCCAGAAATCAGTTTATCAAAGTTCTTTTCTTGTAATTTCTGATCTTCCAGTAGTTTATTAACTTGAGCTTGCAGCTTTTCAATTTCATCGTTTTTCTTCTTTAACTCGCGAAGCTTGCTAATTTCTAGGTTTTCTGATTTAGCAGGATCAAGCTCACTGTCATCCTGTCTGTATTGTAAGACACGTCTCTTTTTTTTTTTTGCATCTTTCCTTCTCGTCATACAGCGCTCTTTTAGCAGCAGTCAGTTTTTTAGCTCTGTCTTTTGAAAATTTTGACTTCTTCATTTTTTCCAAATATCGTCCTGTGCAAGTTACGTCGGGAATAATCTTCGAGGGTTTCCCTCTTGCCGGTAGACCAGTGCTCTGAACAAATACGAGCCTTTTTCCAATTTATATTATCATTTTTTAAAACCTTCATGTATTCCCTTCTCAAGTAATCGTCTGATGAGATTTTCCGAAGACTATAAGACGTCAGCCCCGGAATCTTTGTTCTCCAGCTGTTTAAACACAAACTACTTGCACAGTTCCAATGTGTGGCAGCCATCTTGGTTTTGAATTTGTCCGCCTAGTTCCCAGTGTCTTTCGACATGAAACCCGGCAATGATGATGAAGAAGATGACGATGAAAACAAATCATCTAGTTCAGTTGAAGAAATAACTGAACGCAGGTTGAACAAAGATGGTCTTTATGTGTATAGGGTGCGTTTCAAAAACTGTGGTCCGGAAGATGGCATGTGGCTACCAGCTTCTTCCTTCAATGGCGCCATAGAATTTTCCTCCACGTCAAGGTTTGGCAGAAAAAGGAAACATGTAGTAGATCCTTCAAAATATTCCCAGGAGCCACCTTATTCTAAGCAACGAGTCGAAGGAGATATTAAGAAAACAAACCACAAGCAAAAACGTCAAGAAAAAAAGCCCGTCTGCAAGTCCGACAAAAAAGGCCTTGAGCCGGATGTCAAAAGAAGTGCAGGCATCAAGACCCAGTCATCGCGGAAACGAAACTCGTTTCGGCGCCAAACGACGAAGGAAGATAAAGGACGTTTATTACAGAAGGACTTAACCTTAAAGAAAAGAAAACCAAATAGCACAAGAAACGTAACATTCGTTGATGAAAATGACATTCCTCTTTTGGTAGATAGCTCGACTGTATCGTCCTCTTGTAGTATAACACGACAAAACTTCGAAAGTTCTGATATCCACTCCCAAGAAGACGAAGATCATAGTC
>NW_022258896.1:3406-19406 GCF_009602425.1 Actinia tenebrosa | reverse complement strand
TTGTACTCCAACTCGACTCTAATGTTGTTTGAACCGATAATCGATATTTTATGCAACGAAAATTGAACTAGATATCTCTACTACTAACAGACTTACCAAACTCAATAGGTTTTGAGATAAGACCTGTTTTTATTAGAACATCTCACTGCAAAGCTGCACGAATACTCGCCGATTGTTTATTCGCTCCAGTCTATCCGCGCATTTTAGCCCTGCTATAGATGGTGGCCACTGAATCCTTCTATAACAAACGGTAGCAATATTCTAACCCAGATCGTTTGGTGGTATTCCAACAACTAGAACATAAAATATTATAAATTTTCCTATTTGACTCATGACTCATTGACTCATGACTCATTGACTCATGCGGCTCATTCGAACGTCTTTCTCATTCCTTCCTGTTGTTGTTGTTCGGTGTTCAAAGTCAGTTTTCCTGTTGTAAACATCTTGCTCTCGGCTTCCTTGAACATTCGGATTTCACCTCAAAATGTCGAATCGACCCCAAAAAATTGTCGAATCGTAGGCGTTTTCAGGGTTCTGCCTCGGGACTAGGTCGAGATGCGTGTATTTTCAAAGGTTTTATTTAACGTGGTTCGTCCAACAATTACATATTTCCTTCGTAATCGTTTACACGTTCACACGAATATAGGTTCATAAGAATACACGATTCGCTGTAGAATCAACAAGCCTATATCGCTTCGAAAGCGATGATGTTTCGGCCCGTTATCTATTTATTGTGTGGCATTGCTGAATAAACAATTTTGGTATTGCTGTGGTAATGATTTGTTCTCCTGTATTTTGAAAATGACAGACAAGAGCGATCTCGCTGTACACTTTCACGCTGCAAAGTCTTACGCAAATTTCGATGGAAACATTTGTTATAAAATTCTCTTGGACGAAACACATAGTAATTAAGTTTTTTTGAGATTTTGGTAGTTATTGTTTTGAAACATCGTATTGTTTTGGGGAAAAACAGGGCACGTACATACATATAACGTTTCGCGGAACGAATGAGAGATCCGACAATAGATATAAACAATGATCGAGTATCGCAGAGAGCAGAGTACTTGGTGCAAAATATTTTGGCACATGAGCATTACAGTACGTACTATGGTGAATGTAGGATACTTTTTAAACCTTCATTCTGCTCTTTGACATTTATGGCAAATGTATTTAGCTCTTATATCGTAGTTTGAAGAAAATGCGAAAGTCTCAATTCGAACGAAAAGATACAAGGCCGTGTCTACGACCGGTGCGCCGTCACCAATCTACTCAAAATTTACATCTTTTGGTGCTTCAAAAATTTACATCTTTTGGTGCTTCAAAAATATTACCGAATCCAAGAAATCAATACTATAAATCAGAGTATTAATAAATGAAAACTGATGATTTCAGACTTCTATCTTTAAAGTTGAAAAGGTAAAATATACACCGTGAAAAGATGAAAAAACTTACTGACGTTTCTCGGACGCTAGTCCTTCGTCGGAGTAAAAGAGCCTCTTTTCCTCTTTTACTCCGACGAAGGACTAGCGTCCGAAACGTCAGTAAGTTTTTTCATCTTTTCACGGTGTATATTTTACCTTTTCATCATTACTGTTTCATTAGAAACACCGACGCAGCTCACACTAGTTTTTAGCTAGTTATATCTTTAAAGTTGTAAAGTATACGCACTGTTTGTTTATAGGACCTAGTTTAAATAATAGCTGATACCAAAAACATGTCCTCAGATATGCGCACGAAGCTACAACATATCGGAAGCTTGCTTCACAAAATATATATGCATCAAATGTTAGTTACATAGATAAACTCACCAGTTTTCTCAACTTAATGCTCACAGGCAGCTGAGACTGGCAATTGCCTTAATTTGCCGCACAATCACAAAAGCTTTTGGATAACTTTTCAATGACTTTCCTACTTGGCGACTTGGACCTAGATACTGACTTAGCAATAAAATACGCATTGTCGTAGGGTTAATCAATAATATATTTTTTTCCAAAAAATGGCGTCATGCGAAAGGGCATAATATAGTCTACACAACTACCTCAGAGAAGATTCACCGCAACTCTCCGAAGTACTCCGCATGGTGAAATGTTTTACATTTTCCCATTGCATGTGATTGGATTAGGTGCAAAACTCTGACAGCTAAATGACACGCATGAAGACTATTATGGGCCGGCAAACCGAATGTATTGACTGTTTCAAAAAATCATAGTCATCAAAATGTCAATAAACTTCTAACAAACAACAGGAGGGAATTTTGCATGCGCACGCGCCGAAATGCTTGACTGAACACGAGTGCATAGCCAGATGAGCAAGAATACTGCATTGTTTACCTATTTAATCTAATATTTTTACCTAATTTACCAGTGCTTTAAACATTATAAAATAAGATACGACTAGTTCATCTTCTGGTCAACTAATATGATGAAAAAAAGAGAGTAGTTTTCTTGACAGAATGGACTTTTTAGCGCGAAGAAAACACTGCAAAAGTGTCATGGCTGACTTCGTTGTCCATATATAACACAAGTAAAATACTCTCAAATATTCAGTGCCAGAAGTACATCGTATAGATATGGATACACATGGTAAGAGTTTATTAATAATTACAATATCTTGGCAAACCCTAACTGTGATCAACATTTTGTATATATACAAAAAGTATCCTTATTCTATATCAAATCAGTTACATGTTCAAATTTTCGTAAATGTTCGAGTAGCCATCACTCTAAAACTAGACGCTATCTCCACCTTCTGTGTTGATTTTTTTATTACCAGAAATCCTTCTTCATTCGAAAAATACAGGTTATTTTAGAGAGAAAAATCGGCTTCAAGGTGTATTTACATTGTTTTTTGGGGGGAGTTTGAAGCCTATGTATAAATTATATCTTCCTTTTACGAGAAGCATCAGGCTAATCAAAATTCTTTTGCCATTTTTTTATGTGGCTTTGGTAATATTGCTGTTCATCTCCAAGGAAGAAAGATATTTTAGAAATCGGGTATTTATTTCATTAGTTATCCACCAATGTTGTGTTCACATTATTTTCTTGCATAAATTACTTTAGAGAGAAATGTTTTTTTTTTCAAATTTCTCAAAATCCATACGCTATCTCCACCCTTAGCTTGCAATAATTATATTGTACGATAACAGTGTTTTCATATGATCTTAAGTTTCATGCCGCAAATAATCGGCTTATACCAAAAAAATTAAACTTTTTGCAAGTAATATATGCTATGCTAGCCCAAACGTGACAAAACTTCAAGTTGCATTTTTTCATGATCAAGCAGTACTTTTTATACATCAAGTTGATTTTCATTACACCAAGACCCTTGTGTTCTATGTCTAGTCATTTGTTTCGCTTGTCTAGTCATTTGTTTTTGATATCAAGCGCAATGTTTAAGTTGACAAGCAGCCATCACAATCAAAAGTCATTTAGGTCTTTGCGATTTGCATACAAAGGGGAACGCTAGAAGCACTCAGGAGATGATTGATTTCGATCAGCTTGCGATCGATGAACGCGCTAGGTCTGGAAGCTAGTCGCAGGGCGGGAGGAGGGAACACGTGTTGGAGGAGGGAGGGCGTTGAAACGGGCATGGGCACTACTGTGACTGTCAACAATGGCGGACCGTTTGTGGAGGAAGTTCGGCTGACAAGAAGATCTTTCAAAGGTAAATTTAGGCTTGTTTATCTTTGTTTTTAGGCAATAAAACAATTTTATTGGTGTAAGAGAACACCCAAAACATGATAAGAGTTTTCATTACGAAGAATTCGCTAGTTTTTGTACTCAAAGAACCATTTTTCATGATGTTTACGCTAGATTTTATATAGCAAATGCGGGCGCAGTTGCTAGTCTACATTTGAAATGTCAAAAAACCAATCTTGCTCAAATTTGCTCAGTCTGATTTTTTTCACATAAGTAGAACACTATATAAACATTTCAAAAAAATATAAGCTAGGTCTTGGAAAACATTGTAATAAAGCCAAAAATACCCTGCGCCCGCATTTGCTATATAAAATCTAGCGTAAACACCATGAAAAATGGTTCATCGATCGCAAGCTGATCGAAATCAATCTTCTCCTGAGTGCTTCTAGCGTTCCCCTTTGTATGCAAATCGCAAAGACCTAAATGACTTTTGATTGTGATGGCTGCTTGTCAACTTAAACATTGCGCTTGATATCAAAAACAAATGACTAGACAAGCGAAACAAATGACTAGACATAGAACGCAAGGGTCTTGGTGTAATGAAAATCAACTTGATGTATAAAAAGTACTGCTTGATCATGAAAAAATGCAACTTGAAGTTTTGTCACGTTTGGGCTAGCATAATATGCATAAAAACCGTTTATTGGACACTGAATTCATTAAATAGTTTTGTTCGCAATAGCTGTAGTTCTGTCTGGAGGTCGCAACCTGAAATGAAATATGTCCATGGTAAGCATTTTGAATTAAAAAAGAACTGAAATAAATATGAATTACTTTGTGACGGTCCTTTCATGTGTTGTGAAACTTTCTCAAAACGTCCAGGGGGGAGAATGTTTTCGCCGCCATATGGCCACGGAGGATCTGGCCAAAACACGTGTCTTTAACTTGCCACCCATTACATTCATATSCAAAGTGTTTGCTATGTTTGAGTGCTGGTTGAAATTGTCGAAGGAGCCACACCCGCACCCGTCATAGGCTTTTTTTCTCGGTTTCCCCTTTCCCTTTGTTGAGCGAGCTGCAACAAAGTGCGTACTCAGTGATCATACTTTGTATCAAACATATGCAGATTCTACTTTTGGTAAATTTATGAAAAAATAAAAAAACTACTTACGTGGAGGAAAGTTTTTCCGCTTTTTCGAAATTCGGCGACTGCCATTCTACACGTAGAACAGCTGTTTCAATTCCAAAACACTGCTTGAAATCACTTTTAAAACTTGTGGCTTACTRCTTTGTTCTGGTAGTGCTTACATACTGAACACGTTTTGTGAGAGCAATAAAATTCGTTTACAAACAATGTAACCACCAAAAATATCAATTTAAATGACCTCGCCATGGTTCAAACAAGGCTCAAACCATACGTCTCGGGTCAGTGGCCACCTCTGTAGCCTGCAATCACCTTGTTATGCATCAGCGGATGCGTGTATGCGCATGCAAATTTCGCTCCTGTTCTAACAAACTCAAAAAATTAACTTACACATTTTATGGCTGTCCCGAGGGGATTCTAGGACAGTCTCGCTCTCGTCTCGTTACAGTAAACTCCTTACTCTACTTGCTTCTCTATACGACTCCCCACCGGTCCCTCCGAACCAGTACTTCCCACAGGAAGCCCGTGCAAAAATATTCATACGACACAACCTGGCCAGCAGAAATGCTAAAAGTATCTGCCAAGAAGTGAACGTCAAAGCCTTTTCTCAATCTCACCAGTGTAAAGATAAACTCTTCCCATTTTGATAGTATTCGCTTTTTATTGGTAACTTCTTTTCTTTTGGCATTTTCACGTGGCTTGATTGTATCTTTGCACCCTTTCCAATAACTAATAGAATCGGCTTTATCTTTAACGAATGCAAATATCAAATCAACCTTTTCTCTACTTACTCCTGTGTATCTGTAACAATTATTTGGGCATGTTCGAGTTAGATAGTTTTATTGAGTAATCATACAATATTACGTTTTTATCTACACGTAAATGTATCATTTGAATCACACTTCCGATCGAATAGCGATTCCATACCCTATGACTTGTAAAAGAAAATTCCATTTTGAACACAACAAGAAGCACTAAAACTACGAATGATACGAAAAACACAAACATTTCACTTACACAGTGCCGATGTTTGCCCCCTGGCATACCCAAAATGCATTGCAAATAACGAAGGGGACTGGGGACCGGCAATTTATCAAGATGAGATATTCTCTTTTGTACACGTCACTGGTCACAAGAAAGTCGTATGATTTTTTTCGACCAATCAGCTTCAATACATTAGTATGTGAAGATCTTACACGTTGCATTTAGAATCACATTTTCACAGCAAAATCAAAATGGATGATCTTAATGTTTTACATGTCTTAGACGATGCAGTAGCTCACATAGAACACGGTGTGCAATTGACAACTCCAAATAATGTTGAGTCGGGTACAATGGTATGTTATCTTGATAGAAATCAAAATGATTTTCATTATGGTTTCTCCTATGCAAACGGAAGTAATCATCGTGTAGTAACTTGGCAGAGTGCTGGAAAGACACTCAAAACTGTTCCTAGTGGGTCATTTGTTATTGCCTTCAAAGATGAAACAACCCAAAAAGGTATCTCAGAAGACTTCACTGCCCAAGATTTCAATTTCGATTGGTTTGATGAGGCAGCTAAAGATAATGTGAAGAAGGAGCTGAATTCTGCGATTGCCAAGAAAGACTATTTGAAAACGATTGTGCAAGGATTGTTAGGTCTTACTATTCAAGAACTCGAGGAAGTTAACAAGAAAATTCAAGGACTGAAAAACGATTAAGTTTCTTAAAACAATGACGTTACGACACACCAGTGTTGGCTCGTCTTATTATATGTTCATAGAACTACCTTGGACTTATTAACTAGACTGTGCTTACATTACATATATAGTGACGTCATGGCACACCAGTGTTGGAACATTTAACGAAACACATACCAAGCTAGACCAGCGAACCCAACTGTTATAACCGTTAGATTAGTATCATGAGTACTAGATGATACTTTAGATCCTATATTTGGTTTACTGAAATTGTATGTAGAATCTTTTTTACTTGTTGGTTCTGTTTTTGATTTATCATCTGGTTTCTGATGGGGTAATTTAACCTTTGAAACTCCCATATTATTCTTGGGTATTCCAACCTATTTAGTATCATTTTTAATACTACTTACACCGAAACTCGTATCATTTGTCGCCCGTTGAAGTTTATCATTGTATCCAATAGTTGATTCAGTATTTATGACTAAACTAGATGGTAACAACCAACAGCCTGGTGAGATTGCAAAATCGAGTCTTACTTTAGCCTCTTGAATTGCCAACTGGTACTCTGTATACTTTTAGGAATATCTTTCTCAATTACTGAACTTTCAAATAGATTTAAGAATACATCTTGAGTTTCTTTGGCTGAACCTGAATCGCCTATGATTGAGGATCGTGTATTAATCTGTGAACCTAGGACGCAATATACAAAAGCTTCTATACTTTGATTCAATCGTGACATTCCTGCTTTTGCAGGGCCGTTACCAGGGGGAGCACAGGGTGCACGTGCACTCCCCCATAAAAGCTTAAGGTCCGCTCATTTATCTCCTTTTGCTTTAAAATTGCATGTAAATGTTTTTTGATTAAATGAAGACCACTTTCCATCTGCATATTGTAGCATTTTTAAGAATCACTCACCCATTATCCCCCTTTTTTTTGGTTCTGCTATTTATTTTGGTTGCCTATGCACCTCCGATCCCTGCAAGATCCCTCAAGTTACGCCCCTGTTTTGTTATACCTAGACCTTTTTGAGGTATAAACCAATTATACTAGCTTCGATCCTTATGAGTAGATGTATAGTATGCTCTAAGAGAATCTTTATAAGGACTTGTATAATGAAAATTAAACTTGTCTGATTCTGTAGAAGAACCTTTGAACCGGAAATCTGGGTTGGATGAATCAATACCAAACTCATTACAAAATTTTACTAATGCACCTTTATTATATCGAGTACCATACCAAACGAAATTATTATCCCATGGTAATGGGACTTGGAGATCATTTAGAATGGATCTAATTGTGTAAATAACCTGAAACTTTAGAACAGAAGAAATTCGAGTATCAGGCTCAATAATATCAAAACCAATTCCACAACCACTTGCTGCACACCATACAGCAAACCTCAGCTGTTGAGACCAATATTTCATATTTAGTTCTTGAAACCATGTAGTATAATCACCTACAGTTTCCACAGTTGGTGGTGTTAATTGGAAAACATTGTTAAGATTAGCGGAGAAGCTTTTAACTGGCGCTACATATATTTTTAGAGGGGATAATAGACTTTTAATACTAGTCATTGTCTACAGAAAAGTGAATGCTGCCAGTTATGTAAGTGAAAGTATTAAAATTTCGAAAGTACTATGTTTTTAATTTAAAAGTTGGTGTAGACATGAAAATTTGGAAAGTAGAATGTGTGACAACAAAAGGTAAATTAATTGAAAGGCATAATTTTACTAATGTATCTCATGAATAATTAGTTTGTAAGATATTGATGTTATATAAGAGTTCAAATGTACGTTTTGAAATCATTTGTAAATTATTTGATGGCAAAAATTTTGACAATTTGACAAGTGACAATTGAAAAGAGATAGTGCAACGACTAAATGCGTGCAATACTTTGCAATATTTAGTGCTAAATAGTATTTTTTAAACAATAGAAAACAATAGAATTAACATAATTGAGCACTAATTTACTGTTCTGTAGCATACTTTAGTGTCTGTACTCTGATAGAAGCAGAAAATGTCAAACCAATGTGATCATAAGAAGTTTATTATTAATGAATATTGATGTCATATTATGATAACATGAAATCAATTGTTTTTGCATCAAATGAAAAATCATAGATAGCATCATCATCTAATAATAATAATGATAATAATAATCTTTATTAATGTGTCAATATACTTTAGCGTGAAATATACTAATTGAGAATTGAGGACACAAAATAATAAAAATAAAAGAAAATATAAAAGTTATCAATAAATTCCATGGATAAACATTAATATATAAAAATTTAAGTATCTCAAATCTATAAAATATCTTACTTAAGAACTACAAAGTAAACAATCAGATCCACAATCATTAATAATTAATGTTGATAAATCCATATGTCTCATTTCCTTTTTAAAAATTTTCAAACTAGATTCATCCCTAAGGTCCCTTGTCAAACGACCCCATAAAAACGGCCCTGATAGAATGCTTACCATAGGTAACACTATCGAATCGGGGTATACTAAAATCACAATTCCTTAAATTATACTGACTATTGGGTTTCGTAAATAAATCTGAAATATATGTAGGACAAAGACCATGTTTACCCTTAAACATGAGAATAGCTAGATCCTGAAGCCTACGATTGTACAGAGTTGGTAATTTCGCTTTAAGAAGGAGATCTTCATATGAACATTGAAACTTGCTATCTTTGAAAACAGCTCTTAACCCTTTTTCCTGTACTATCTCTAACTTACGTTTATCTGATGCCCTAATGAAATGCCACGCTAGTGAGCAATACGTCAAATGTGGAAGAATGGCTGATTTAAGAGGCTGTCTCTGTAAGAACCTCATATCCATTTTGGGTGAAAAAACAGATTTCTTTCAAACTTTGTGTGTGAGTGTGCCCTTCCAAGGTTATTTCCAAAACACATTTTGTTTTGTGTCTCGGCGCTTTTTTGCAAAGTTTCAGGGGGGGGGGGTCCCCTTGGAGGCCAAATTAGTGATTTTGACTACTTCTCATTCATGAAATTTGGGCGATGTTTAAAAATTTCAGCCGAATCTATTTTGCTGGTCAGCGGCTTTCACTACTAGATTACTACAAAACAGTAACTAGAAGATGAACTCAGGAAAATAACGAGGCAGTTTTTTTAAACTAATATCCTCGATAAAGTTACAAGAATAATGTTTTAGTATGTATTATATTCAAAGACCTCATTGAGGACGAAATTGAAGACTAACAGTGGATACTTCTGGGCATAAATGTATCAACATGACAGTAATTGTATCGAACTGCAGATGATGACTCGTTTTCAAAGGCATGTTTATCTAGATTTTTTGGATTTCTTTTTGGTTGTAGGCAAAAAATGAACAAATAATCTCGTGATTTGTTCATCGATTGATGTTTGTGCATCGTGCAAATAATTTACAGTTATCTATTTCGAGTGAACTTATCGTTGTATTTTATGACAGTATACAGCATTTTACCTTACAGTTAAGGCATGTTGTGAAATCAGTCTTTCGATTCCAATACTGTTTTCTAAAACCGTTTTTTACAATTTGTGTGGTTAAAATGTTTATAAAATATATTAGATCAGTTTAAACAGTGAATTTATATACATTTAAAGATAAACCGCATTCAAAACCATTTGCACCTTTTTGACGTAATACATTAAATCTCAAAAATACTGAAAGTTTGTCGACCTGTTCACTTCTCAAAACCTGCTGGCCGCAAAATATTATTTTAATTTCTGTAAGAACTACCTTTTATCTCTGCAACACTCAATTATTATAGTTCTACGAAGTCTAACTTTTGAGTTTTGATTTTTTTTCCTAAGCCATATTTTAGCCAACTGGCCAARGTCGATTATCGATGGTCGGTAAAATTAAAATATCTAGATATAAATAAGTTCGTATTTAACTTTAAGGCTACTCATCTTTGCATAAGCTATATATCTACTATAATATGGAAGGATTTAGTGTTGTGATGATTTGTTATGGATTTACGAATTTTTAAATGAGAAGTAATCAAAATCACTAATTTGGCCTCCAAGGGGACCCCCATCCTGAAACTTTGCAAAAAAGCGCCGAGACACAAAACAAAATGTGTTTTGGAAATAACCTTGGAAGGGCACACTCACACACAAAGTTTGAAAGAAATCTGTTTTTTCACCCAAAATGGATGAGGTTCTGAAATAAGTGTAACTTGGCTTTCTCAGGAATCATTTTTTGCAGTCTCGTAATAACGCCGATTTTCTGGCTAGATTTAATACAGATAGATTTARTATGTTCACTAAAGGAAAGCCTATTGTCAATATAAACTCCTAACAGTTTTAATGATGTAGATCTAAAAATCAATAGGTCAATTTAACTATAGTAACATGATGTTTTCAGCTTTACATTTATAAGATATAAAATAATATATATATTTAAGGACTGCCTAAAAGCGGAGCTCCTGATACGTAAGTCACAGGGATAACAATTTGAATGGAACTGAAAGGTAAAAATAAGATCGGGGGAAAAAATCTTCAATTTTTTTTTATTCGAGATGAGGATAATTTCTCCCATAATAAAAACCATGCAGTGAAACGGAATCGAAATGCACTACATTGTTTTTTGTTTTTGTTTTTGTTTTTTTTTTGCGCGAGTATACTCTCCCACTTAGGAATTTTGTACACAACTCACCACCATCCTCAGTGGCTAGTTTTGTTATTTTCTTCGATAAAGTTTTCCAAGGCCAACAGTTTTAGGCTTTGAATCTCTTTTACTTTAAAAAAACGAAAGATAACTACAGATAATCCAATACAATATCAAGTTTAGTGAAATTTACCTCGGATGTCTTTCACTGAAATCGAAAATCTGGGGATTTAGGACAATTAAAGACCAAAAAACAGACTTGAATTAACAGATCAAAAACAGTTTTCCGTGTTTGATACTCTGATCAAAACACGCGGGATGTTGGGAGAACACGAGAGGAGCATAGGAAACCACGACGCGTAGCGGAGTGGTTTCCAGCTTCTCGAGTGTTCTCCCAACATCCCAAGTATTTTGATCAGAGTATCAAACACATAAAACTGTTTTTGATTTGTTTTATAAAATAACAAACGCGCGAAAAGATCGAAAAAAAGCAAAGTCTAAGTAAATTCTCCCTACGTGCCGTCTTATTCAAACTGACCAATGAGCGCGCGCGATAGATTAAAAATGGCGATAGCGTGTTTTGATACTCTCATCAAACATGGTTTTCGACCAATCATAGCGCGCGTAGTATCCCAATTATTTTATAAAACTGGTTAAGGGTTTCTAAAGCAAAACACTCAAAGGTAAAAAAAACGTAGGCTTGAGACAAATTTAAAGCCAAGAACAACAGCAGTAACTATTTTTTATGTAGTTAAACTGAAAGATGGATCACAAAGTAATCTTCAAGAATTCAGGTTGTTTTCATGTTTTTACTTTATAGAAAAAGCAGTTTCGATCGCCTCGGATCGGTGAATAATCGAAGAACTTTTTCAATATTTCCATACAGATAAGCTTATTTTGTTATAGAGTTGAATGAAAGTTGAAAAGGAATCACATATTGCACCAAATATCAACCATTTATTTAGCTTTTCCAGCGAGCATAATTACGTAAAATGAACTTTTGTCGTTGAGAGACATGTTTTTGAAAGACCTCGAAATATAAACTGTCTTCACTCGATAAAAAATATATTCAAAAACATTCACGCAAAAGCCATACTGACAAAGAAAATTATTATTTTGATTTATTAAATCTGTCTCTTGCACTTGTGAAGTAAAACTAAATGTAAGTTTGTATTTTACAAAAGTTTTTGCCTGGTTCTTGCTTTGCGTGCACGACTGCCGTGAAACATTCATGAAAAGCCGTCCTTTTTCCGACTTCAAAAATACTTTTACATACCATTTGCTTAAGGAAATCTTTTCTTCTACACAGGAAGTAATTATTAACTATTGCTCTTTGAATTGAATAGGTATTCTGTTACTTTGAAGGCTTGAAATATCGCTTTTTCTTCAGTTTTCCTCCTGCTTGTAAAACCACGAGGAGAGGAAGGAGCTGTATGGTGCAAACACGCCAAAAACAGAGCTGGTCACGCTGTTTCGTAACGCCGCGTCACGCTTGTCACGCTTTTAGCACCTGATTTATTCTCAAAAAAAAATTTTAAAAAATCATCACTTTTTTTAAAACGCGTGGGTACCTCCATTTTTTTTTCATCCTAAATGTAACAGAAATAGTTAAATTAATTTTTTTATAATAGAATATCTAAAATAAAAATGGTTTTGGATGCAAATGTAAGCAAAAATGTAGTATCCCTTCAGAACCATATTTTACACTTTTGAGGGCAAAATTTAGTTTAAAAAATGGTTTCTATATGATACCTAAAAGTTTATATATTGATATAAAGAGCACAAATGAATGTTTATTTGAAACAAGTTTCAGATAAAATCGATCAAAACAACTTCGAATTATTTCATTAAGATAACAATCTATCTTTGGAAAGTTGAAGAAATTGCCGATTGTAAAACATTAAGTGTTCTATATGCTGCTCCATTATTAAGAGGCTGTCTCTGTAAGAACCACATACGTTACTTTTAAAAGGCGACTTTATGACAAATATCGACTTAAAAGACGCCTATCTTTCGGTTTCAATTCACGAGCTTTCTCAAAGATTCCTCCGCTTTATGTGGAAGGGAGAGAGTTATCAGTTCCAGGTTCTCCCGTTCGGCTTGTGCACGGCCCCAAAAAGTTTTGCGAAACTTATGAAACCCGTGGCAGCATACCTCAGAAAGAAAGCCATCCRCATGGCAATGTATTTCTACTCTTGGGACAAATAAAAGAGGAAGCAATAGAGAATACACTACTATAGTAGTGAATCTCCTCCAATCCCTCAGGTTCACCACAAACATGGAAAAATCCACTATGAACCCAACACAGGAAATAACGTTCCTGGGCCTCGTCATCAATTCAACAAACATGACAATATCCCTGCCTCCAGAGAAAGTGCAGAAAATTATAGATCGCTGCCGCCAACTTATTGCTCACGAGCAAATAACTTTGCAACAATTAGCGAGTCTAATTGGCCTATTAGAGTCGACACGCCCAGCCACTTGGCGAACCCCACTCTACTTCCGCCACCTACAAATAGACCTGATGAAGGGTCTTCAAGCAAGCCAGAAATCTTACGACGCTTGCATATCCCTATATCAACAATCCAGGATAGAACTGGATTGGTGGCTCACGAACATTCACAAAGCCAACGGCAATCCTGTCCTCCGTCCCCGAATATGATTATTACGACGGACGCTTCGAAGAAGGGCTGGGGAGCTTTACAGGGCCCCCTCAAAACCAACGGCAAATGGTCAGATTAACAGGAAGCGAAAATGCATTCAATTATCTCGAACTAATAGCAGCCTTCTTGGCTCTACAGTCCTTTCTGAAAGAGAAATCACACACGACCATATCATTGCGATTGGACAACACGACATAGCGTATATCAACAACAAAGGGGGTACACGCTCTTCCCAACTCTTAGCCCTAGCCCTAGAACTGTGGGAATGGCCCTGGCGAAAGACATATGGGTCACAGCATCCCACATAGCAGTGAAAGAGAACATCTCAGCAGACATGGAGTCCAGAGAGTTCAAGGACATGAGCGACTGCAAGATAGATCCACTGGTTATTCAACCATTCCTGAAGACACGCCAAACCGACCTATTTGCCAGCCGCCTGACTCATCAACTACCAAGCTACATCAGTTGGAGGCCAGACCCAAGCAAGAGTTTGCCTGCCGTCTCCTTGAGGGACGAAATGGCCAGTTTTTTGAACGGTTTTGATACTTTTGTGAGTAACGGCTAGGTGATTGTTTGTTGGATGAGGGGAACCCTGATCTGTTCCTTCCTTCGTGGGAAGGATTATCGCCATATTTTGAATTGGCTTTCTGGATGTCTGATTCAGATTTTTTGCGAGACCTCCAGATAGTTCAGCTTGTTTGGAAGCGATGGAGGGGAAATCTTCCCCGAATAGCCATCCTTTAGCATTGGGTAGCGGTTGATCCGCCAAGTTTATTTTTGATCTGTTTATCGCAGACAGGATCCTTTGTCTTCTAAGACATGATAATTGGTGGTTAGCCGAGCCCAACAGACACAGGGCTTGTTCTAGAATGGTTTTTATTTCGTCAAAGGAAGGGTTACCTCCTGTTTCTAGACAATCATGTAGGCTACAAATTGGTGCCGTAGCATTTAACAGAGCACGTTGTACATTGTACATTTCTTTGTCCCTTTCTTGCACGAATTTTTTCATTTTCGATGGGACCTGGTTTAAAACCTGTTGGTCAGCTTTTGGGGCTGTCAAATGCTTCCACCGTAGGGGTTGACCAGTTATTAAGGATATCTAATCCCTGATCGTATAATAGTTTTCTTCGGAAGTTTGTTCTAGAAACGCGAAGGCAGATGTAGCATTCCAGGATTGTGTGGAGCGTCTGGATCGTACATTTGTCCCGTTTCTTGTGTGTTTGGGATGTCGTTTGCTGCCTTTTTGGGCTCTATGGATCCTCCTGTGGGGTCTACGGGTGTATGGTTAGACGCTACAGGTGACTTAGTGGGCTCTACGGGTGTCTTATTAGACTCTGCCATTGAAGGCTCTCCTTCTATAGCCGCCATTTCCTCCAGATCGGTTTGGTCTGCCATGAGCGACAGCATGTCTCGTTCGTCGAACGATGCTCTTGAAGAGTTAACTTCTAAAGCCTCTATACGGCTGTGAAGATTCTCCATAGAATGAAGGATCTTTTGAAGAACGTCGTCTTGATCATTTCGATCTTCTCTACGGCGTTTTGGAGAAGAGTTCTCTTCTTCTGAGTTTTGACGGGAAGGTGAAGGTGAGCGGGACCTTGTACGCTTACCCGAACGATCGTGGTTATGTCGGTGTTTAGGCATCTTTTTACTGCAAAAAAGTCTCCTAAAGGAGAAATAAATACAAGTATATACCTCTCGAAGCCTAGCGAGAGGTAAAAGCTGCAAAAAAGGGTACAAAAAAGCAAAAAATGTGGGCTATAAACAAACTTACCTTTAGTCGGTTTGAAGCATAACGAAAAAAGCCAGCGATGCACCATGGGTCCTTGACGTATATAGGTGCACAAGGGGTTATGGGTAGGGAGACCTTTTTCCTTTTTTCTTAGGGTACCCTATGGGAACCTAATGCGTTGAAAAAGTGGTTCGAAACACTAAACGGAAATTCCTACCACTAGTTCTCATATATTTCGAACGGAGTTTGTGAAATATAATTAAGCTCATTTTTATAATCATACTTGCTCGAACAGCTTAGTAAACAGTTGAATATTTGGTGTAAATTTATATTTCATTCAATAATTAAATAAATTATCTGTAGAAAGATATAAAATTATTGAATGAAAGTCTTCTTTGTTTTGCCGATTGGACCCCGCGATAGGAGGCGAACAAAGCTGGTGCATTTTTTCTTGAACGAAAAACATATGATAGTTGGTTAAAAACAACCGAATTGTTAAAGATTTACAAAGCTAAATAAAGGA
>NW_022258894.1:2621-19817 GCF_009602425.1 Actinia tenebrosa | reverse complement strand
GCGTAAAGGAAGTCCTCGTAAGACTTCGCTCGGATGCGTTTACGCAGCGTCTTGTTTTGCTCGGCATCGCTGAGGCCCCGAAGTTCCGCCTTTAAGTTTCTTACTTGATCCTTACTGCGGTAGTCAGCGTTGATTTCCTCTGCATGGTCTACCATTCCTTTTAACCATTTATGGGGCATTTCTCCGCAAATAGGAGGAGGTTGGCATGGATCTCCAGCAAATATAACTTGACACTTTCCGCGGAGGAAGTCTACGAATTCCTGTAAGATTTCTAATGGCACGGTGCAAATCTCATCCCATAATATAACCGGAGGTATGTCGCGTATTGCTTCTGGCACCCACTTTTGACCATTCCAGCGGAAGAAGCTGTGGTACGTTTGCGCGTCGTAACCCATCTCCGTCAATTCTCGTTCCAGACGGTGCGTCGGCGTTAACACCTTCACGCGGGGAAATAATTCCAAAACCCTGGTGGTCTTACCGCTGCCTCCCGGCCCGTATAGGTACGAGAAGCGTTGGTAAGAAATGGGGTCCACAACGGATGGCAATGGTTCCTCAGTGGGGACGGTGGCACCTTTTACGTGTTTCCCGTGGTATTCCACGCGTTCTCTCCAGGCTTTTATCTCTTCATCTTTCACACGCCATTGGCCACTTTCCGCGAGTTCATCTTCAGTGTAGAATTCTTGCATTTTTTCCAACACTTCAGGCTTCACGTAGAGGGAATCCGTAGCCACGCGCGGGATATCCTCTTTGTCAAACCGCAACAGCATTGACAATAGATTAATATGCGCATACGCGAGCATGCTGGCGCGCAAATGGTAATATTGCGGGCGATGATCTTGGTAATAGCACAACGCATTCCATTGTTGCTTGCCTTTACCTTCTATGAAATGATTCCACTTCTCTACGGACACCATCGTTCCTTGCTCATGCGCGCGTTTCACGAGGAAGCTCAACTCTCCGTCGTCGGTTATCAAACGCCGCTGCATGTGCTTTTCTCCTTCTTTTGCACCCTGGGTGAATTTGCCTATGACAATTCTGGCAGTGGGATTATGCTCCGGCAACCATTGCGTAAACGCGGAGCGACACAATATAGCTTCATGCGCTGTGTATGTGAGCAGTTCGCGCTCTTCGAGAAACTTCAGCAGGGGTATGGGAATCCATTCTTTCTCCTGCAGATGTTTCCCATACCACGCGTAAATTATCGGATGTAAGCCCTTTGCTAACTTCCATGTTGTCAACCGCACGAACCCCGTAGACTTTGGAGCATCGCACTTACCTGGCAAAGACACACGAAAGAACTGCGAATCCGGATGCCCGTAGCGGTCGTAATACTCCTTGCAATCCCCGAGGCCTTTAAAACTGGCAGGGTAACAATGTTTCATATCCAGGGAGACGTATTCGTTCTCGTCATACTCCATGTTCCACAGACCTCCATGGCCGTGCTCTACGCAGGCTTTGGCTATGTCTCCAAATTCCTTAGGCGTGGACTTCCATCCATTCCTTTTCTTCGCAGCTAGGAAGTCCAAACTACGGCTGCTTAAGACCTCGTCTGAAAAGTCTTCCCCTAATGTCGCACACGCACTTTGAATACGTTGATGCTCTACTTCAGGCCGGTAGAGAGTACCATCCTGCGTCATGAACTGACTTCCTTCCGCGTCCATCAACCAAACGGAATTCTCGTGGACCAATTCTGCCAACGGCGACGTCTTATAAACTTTGGTTTCCTTTTTCTTAGGGAACCCAAGTTCTCGCCAAGCATGTCCATTGTGTTGGTGGATGACAATGGGGGCACCTCTACCTCCATATTTTTTCGTCCCTTCGTAGATGTAGCCGCCCGTGATATCCTTCACGTGTATGCGGCGTTCTAAAGCCGTCTCTAACTTCTTGATGTTCTCAATAGTACCTCCAATCCTATTCGTGTCGCATTCCCATTTCCTTATGGCTTCTCTCCTCTTGGGCGTAAGCTTACCGCCACGAGCAGCGTCTTCAAAGAACTCTCTGACCAATTTCCCAACGCAATTACCAGGATGTCGCATTGGTCGCAACTTCTCGACATCTGGCTCCTCGATCTCGTACGCGTTGTAAATGACGACGGTAACCGGGTAAGCGACCTCATAGAAGAGCATGTCGATTCCCTCTAATGCCCCTGGTCGCGTATGCTTATTCAAGACGAACAAACTCTGCTTACCAGACGCCCTGATGGGATTACGGCCCTTTTCTATCACCCACTCGCCGTCCAAATACTTCACGAACGTCAACTCCAAACGGTAGTCGCCGTCCGGCATTCTGTCGATTATCTTTTCAGCCATCTCGTGATTCATCGTCTTGTCTGTCTTTCCCTCCATAAACGTCGCGAAGACAAAATCCGCATCTGAGTTATCCATCACCTGATTTCCCAGCCTGCGCACAGTTTCGTTTTGAATCTTGTTGACGGATGCCATGTATATCTAAGGAATATTTTACCCTCCATTTGCGACCCCAACAGAGCAGCAGTTAGGCAACAAGTCGCGCTGCAGGCTGATCACGCAAGACCCCCTGTAGGGCGGATTACCGACCTCCAAAACCCCACCCCCCCATGGCATTTTTCGACTTGTTAATTTTGGCGATGCAGGCAGTTCGCGAGTCCGCCTAACTGCTGCTTATATATTATACTTATTCGTTAGGAAGGACCACGCGGGCGTTTTGACTGCTACTGCTAGTCTTGATTAGGCAATGGTGTAGACTGGAAGGTGGTATTCTTATGTTCGTACAGTATATATGAAGACCACTTTGCAGTCTACGCCATTGCCTGATCAAGACTAGCAGTAGAGGTCGAAATGTCGCATTCCTCCGAACTGCCACAATTGTTCATTTTAATAATAAACATTTTATAATTCTCAGTTTACGATTATTATTATATAAATTATGTATGGCTATAGCCATAGGCAGATAAGACAGCTGACTCAGTCTTAATAGCTTATAATTATAATATTATACATGTAAGCTCATGCAACCTTATCCAGGCTATATACGGCTGATGCTTGGCTGATAGATGCACATGACTGATAGGCGGGTGGCAGCCGAGCGACTCACAACTGACAGTCAGGCATCAGTTGACCAACACCTGATGGCTGGTGATAAAATACACGGTTACCCAACTAACTTCATCCAACTTATAATTGTTAATAATATTTCTATGCTGTCCCCCCCTCCCCCCTCCCCAATATTAGTGAAGGTGTTTTGTAAGACCATTGTCATTCTAACAAACAGACCTCAGTTATTTATGTGTCTGTCCTCTTACGGACGATAAATTGAGTCATCACATTGTCAAAGTAGTGTGGATCGCCGAGTGGATCTGCACGCTACTTTGACAATATGATGACAAAATTTATCATCAATAAGAGGAAAGAAACATTAAAAAACTGATGTCTATTTGTTTTTCACAATAACAAAAACTTCTCATCTTTAGCGATCAAAACCAATGGAAAGAGCGCATGCTTGTTGACGTCAGCTTTATCTGTCTGTCCTCTTATTGATGGTTTTCATGGTGGCCATGTTGGAGGAGCTTAACAAAAGAATTGTCAATGAATTCTTTTTGTTATATCCTCCAACGTTGAAAACCATCAATTAATGGTAAAAAATAACCAATCAGCACGTGAGAAATTYGTAAGTTATTGTAAAACAATTAATATTGTTGGTCCTTGCCTTGTCCTATTTCATCAAAGGAGAAGCTTCCATCATATCCAGACAAGTAAGCTGTTGAATTCATAATGCATTAATAGCATTAATATTAAAAGAAGCCATATTAAAGCAAAAATAACTGTAAGCTGTCTGCCTTCATTGCGGTTGGTGGACTATCTAAGCTAATACAATAACATAAACATATCTCTATTTAGTTTGATTTAATATCTCACCTGTTATTGCAAAAGTGAGTTTTCCTAATGGTGGGTGAACATCAAAAAAGAATTTGTTTTGCATAAAAAAGTTCGTAAATTTTCCAAAGTGTACTTCATCAAACCTGCAAAATAAAAATAAAAAGTAGCTTTTAGTCCTGGGGGGTACTCCCATATATGGACTATACGGGGATGATCGCTGAACAGGGTATGGTTTTTCGAGCTTCTTGTCATAAACAGGGTATGCAATTTCACTCAAGTTCCAAATTTTTTCCTGAGTTTCTTGTCATATTCAGGGTTTCTACTTTCGAATTGACCCAAACTGGTTACTATGGTCTTCAAAAAGCGATACCTGAGCTGGCATGATAATTGAAACAGGAACTCAGTGCAATCAATTATCCCTTTTGTCATAAACAGGGTCTACGAATTTGAGTTTTTTTGTCATAAACAGGGTACCCCTTTCAGAATCCCAGCGGAACACTCCTACCCAAATCCTGGGGGAGTACCACTCCCCCCCCCCCCGGGCTTTTAGTGCTACTACTCCAATTACAGGAACACAAAAGAAATGCCTCCTTGCGAAAATCTGAACGTTTGTTTTTTTTTCTTCAAACGTGTGAAGCAACATTAATTAAAAGCACAATATATTTTATTTTAAGCATTTTTGCTGTGGGCTCCCTGTGTCTGGAGCCAAATATTTTTCATTTATTAGCAAATAATGTTGGAAAAGCAAATATATGTATTTTTTAAAATAAAAATATGAAAATATTTTAAATTTAAAAAATTAACATACTTTTACTGAAAAACCGAGTTCCTGTGACATGACATCTATGTTTAATTTTACATAGCAAACATGGTTTTGACGCCATATCTATGTTTCTATACTCTGATAAAACAGCTTWCCAGCCAATCAGAGCGTGAGTTCGTAAAAATCTACTTTATACTGTAAATCAATTTCCACCCATTTTCATTTTTAAAATTTATGGACACAAAACTAGCAATTTCATGTGTGTGAGAAAGAAGATCGACTTACATTCAGTCGACTGCGGTATCAGATATCCTTAGACTCTTATGGCTCACATTATTTACCAGTAGCTTGCTCATTAGCAATTGATGGTTTTCACGGCTGTCATGTTGGAGGGATTTAACAAAAGATTTGCCATTAGTCTCTTTTGTTATATCCTCCAACATGGCCGCCGTGTCTTTTGTAATTACATTCTCTTGGGAATGATTGAAAACCATCAATACTCACTGACAATCCATGATCTATTTACAAAGCAAATATTCTACCACTTTAAAAATGTTGTCAAATAATAGGCCACTTCGCGTATCCCGTTACTCAACCTCAGCCTCGTCAGCGTGTAATTATTCTTTAGAATTTGACTACAGTCCGCACTAATGAAAGGAATTTTAACATCAACGAACAATTGAAACACTTAAAAATTTCACAGGTTGAAGGCAATTTCTAAAGAATATATTACATGCTGACAAGGCTGAGGTTGAGCCGCAGGATCTGTGAAATGGTCTATTGCACCAAATAAGTTTTACTTACACCACATATTTTGGTATAGTTAGCTGCCATAATCGTGTACCAAAGGAAAGTCCTAACAAGACCAACCATACAACATTAAGCTGCATGTTCATGACAAAAGGTGGGTCAGGTACACTATTTATCTTCACAGTTGAAACCTTTTCCTCAACAACCAAGCTGGTACCATTACCCTAGACAAAAAAAAAATTGTAAAATTATAAAAAAAATATGTAACTAAATGCATTTTATAGTTACTAATAGTTATATATCTTTCAAACTAATCTTAGTAAATAATTTACATGAAAATTTGCACAAAAATTTGCAGAACATTCAACCTGTTAATTCAGCTACATGTATAATACCCTCAACCTTAGTAGCAGTAATAATAATAATAATAATAATAATGATAATGTAAACTTTATTATATTTTCCAAATTCAATCTTAAATCTCACTATAATATATAGGCAATTTACAATTAGCTACTTGAATCTTTTAAACATAAGTACATGAAAAATACTAAAAACATTAATTATACTTTTTTTTCATATTTAGTTGTAACGAAAAGTTAAAACTTCATCAAGTCAGGGTCATCCCAGACTTTGTTTTTACAGCAAAATATATAATAGCAGTGCTTCAAGCCCCATCCTATGAAAATATAGGGCTAAATGTATAGGGCCAATATAGGGATTAGTATAGGAAATCACACGATCTCGAGTACAATTTGGAAATTAATAGACACRAGTAATGTTTTGAAAGTTCTTGTAATTGCATGAGCCTTTAGGCGAGTGCAATTAAAGAACTTTCAAAACATTATGAGTGTCTATTAATTCCAAATTGTACGAGAAGATCTTGCGATTTTTTGTTTATAGTTCATTCAACAAAATTTCAGTAAAAAATGCGAAGCGACGCTGTTCATCTTTGTCTATTTGGCGGCCGATTTTCAGTCCATCACGCAATTGAAATGCACTTTGTGTGCCTCTTTTRATGCATGAAGAAGCCCTTTTGTGATATGAACATTATGTGGCGCTCCACACACCTTCACATAATCTTTGACGGGATACAGACCATTTATTGTCAAGTAACCTCAAGACACTCTGTCTGGAGATACTATCCTCGGTTTGCAGAAAGTCTACTTTCTACATCTGCATTGCCATGAACTAAAGATGGAAGGCTTTTGAAGAGCGGCTTACTTGAATTCACCCTGTTGAGATTTCTCTTTGAAAATATCTGCCCAATAATGTTCATCAAGGCTACTGTCTGTGTCAACCTCCCCTGCCTGGTATACCTTCCACTCCTCTGTAACCAAATTAACTTCCTGCTAGTCTACTAATCCATCAGATATCATATTATTATTATGTATTATGAAATAATTTTGATCTGTCAATTCTACTTATTTTATCCAATGACATAAAATACTTTTTTCACACAGTCAGGTCTTTTCAAACAGATATATAAATAAAATGACAAATTATAAAATATACAGTACTGCTATATATGGCTGAAAAAAATTRATGGCAACACCAAACATTATGAAGAAATGGTAAATACTATATGCTGATAGTCCAACTAATATCTTATGGGAGTACAATTTGACTACCATGAAATTACAATAAAATTGAGATAGAAMGTTATAGATCTAAATTTAACATGTCCTGCAAAAATACAATATAGACTAACACTTTAACATACCTTCAAAAACCTAAAGAAATTGGTAGACCTATATATCTTCAAGAAATTAAAGCTAGAATACAGAGTTTCAAGTGCATTTTTTTTTTGTTTACAAACCATGATCATAACCTGCTAACAGATGGTTCAGATGCTTTGTTATTGCTTACCAGTGCATGAAACACAAGCAAACATGAACATTTTGGCTGGTCTCACTTTTTTAAATCAGAGCTAAAGAATATTTTCACTGCCATATTTGAAAGAAAATTTTTTCTTTCTTTTATCCTTTTAACAAGACCCTGATCTCTATGAGCATAAACTGGTTTGCATATCTTCAACATACACCGTTGGCTCAAAGCTAGAACTAGTGCAAGGGCTTACCAAAATATCACGTTGTATTTTGCACCAATAAGACATGTTTATGTAGCTTGTAATACAGTGTCTCTAGTTAGACCTTAACAGTAAAAATAGAGACAAAACTCTCTCTAGGAGAAAACAGCATTGTGTTACTGTACATGTGTATGATGTGTACGTGCCACTACAATTAAATTTTTGACTTTTTTTTGCCTGGATTGAGAACCTTTCATAGTGGAGTGAATTGTTAATTCATTTTTGAAATACCTTTTTTATTTCAGAAAATATTGGAATTTAAAGAATGGCAGYCATTTTTCCTGATAACGTCATATTTTTTACAGTATGATGCTTGATCAGCCTAAGATTATGATAAGCTATATCTGAGCCCCATTTCAATCAAAATCAACCAAAATTAGTACTATTAAAGTACTCTAGCTTTGTTCTCTCCTATCCTACGAGGGTTTTCTCCTGATTCTCTGGTTTCCTCACTCCGTAAAAATCAACATGTGAGTTGAGCATAGAACATTTAATGTAGTGCGTGTAAACAAAAAGTGTCCCCAATTAAGTGCGTAAGTGCTAGAACGACTAGACACTTAAATAAAAGTGATATTTTTGTCTTAAGTTCATATCCTATTCAGCTTCATTTGATAGCTTACGTAGTTCTCTTCAAATGTTGGGAAACTGAAAAGTGTACTACTTGAAATCAAGGTATATTCCACATCAATCATTTTTCATGTATTTATATGCTAAACTTAGCCAATGATATTTCCACTTCATGTTTAGTTACAGTTATTAGATACTATAAAAAAGGATTTAAAGCAATGTCCTACTATTTAAGACAGTTGGAAGGTGTTTGTTTGAAAAAGTCTGTGACATCACCGATGTAATCATCATGCCCAGCCAATCAATTCAAGCTCATAGTAGTGCACCACACATAGTTTCAATTTCTTTTTTGATCAAAATCTCTTAATTGTTATTCATGACAACTTTTTAACTAACTCTTTTACATTTTGCATGTACAAAGCAAATAGGACTAATTGTTATATGCTTTAGTTATATATGTGGATCGAAAGTGTATATAGGTGGGTCGAAAAGACCTAATCGAAAAAACTTTTGATCAAAAAGACCACATTTAGCAAAAGACATTTCAGCTACTGAAAAAATACGATGTAAAGCATGGATAATAGCTCTAGGTCAAAAGCATCGCGAGATGTCTTATGAAGAACAATGTAAATTGTTAAATATTGGAATATCATTCCAATTATATACATTTTATTCATTGTTATTTAGGGGACCTTACTAAAGGGCTWACCTCATGGTCTTCCTTTTCTAATTATTTTTTTCTTCTTTTTCTTTTGAACTTGAATTTGACTAAAGTATTATTATCAAATATATTTGTGCTATACAAGCAATAAATTATCATTATTAACTTCTCTCAGAATTGCTTGACTTTATAATTTCCTTTGTTAATCAATATTTTGAAATTACGGTACTAATCTTATTTTGGTATTGAATTTATTTAAGCAAAAAGAATGAAGGACACAGGATCTAGCAGAATGTCACGCTCACAGATGTGGTCAGCACTGTACTCCATTCACTAATAAAGCACAGTTTTCACACCAATCAGCTGGCCCGTACTATCTTAACTATATAATAAAAAGGGCTAAAACCTTTTACGGCAAGGATTATTTAAAAATCATTACTATTGGTGAATTGATAAGAATTTACTGAGCCATGATTCATTGGGCTGAGAGGTATAAATATTCACCATTATTATACACTCAATGAAGTTGCTTGATTCTGATTGGACAAGAGGAGTACAATAAAATCCAAAATTGTACTTTGTAGAGTCCCAATTAAATTGCTCAATTATTTTAGTGTATTATAAACAAAACACTGCACAATCTTCTTGTACAATACAGAATTTATAGATACTTGTGATGTTTTTCTTTACAGCTCACCTTTCACCACTGTGGTCTGGGCTCAAGCCCTTACTCATACTGGATTATATGTGAGTTGGGTTTGTTTGATGTGTTGTTCTCTCCTATGCCACTGGGGTTTCCTCCAGGATATCCGGTTTCCTCCCTCTATAAAGAGCAACATATGAGCTGAATGTTGTATGTTGTAAGTATACAGTGTAGTGGTATTGCGAAAGGAAGTAACCTCACGGAAGTGGTGGTTGTTGTAAAATATAAATTGTAAAGGCTCGTCCAATTTTCAAAACTTTTAAAACATCACTAATACCTATAAATTCCGAAGTGTACTTGAGATCGTGTGATTTGCTATACTAAGGAGGCCATAGTACATGTAAATAATTGTTTGAGTATAACTTTGACTTGAATATCAGAGAAAAGTCATCATTCAGGATAAGATATGTTTATAATTCAATTTACTTTGAAGCTGTATTTTTTCTCACCCTTACGGGCCTCTAAATAAATACAGCAGCTTTCACTTTGTAAAATTATCTGGCCCATAGTTAATATAGTTAATATTAACTAGGTTTGGCCATAATACATAACTAGAAGTTTAATGCATATCCTCTATGCAATCACTGATAGCTCAACCAATCACAGCGTGCGAAAATCTATATTCAAGTATAAAATTATACTTATATTTTTTGGTTAGTAATGGGTCTTGTTATTAATTCGATAGCTTTATTTCTGAATAATGAAAGTACACTTGTTGAATAAGCTGACAGAAGGCGGCATAATGGTTATAATAAAATCAATCGTAGCAGTGAAGTCATTTTTAAAGAAACTGTGTAACGAGTCTTTTATAAATCTTTCCTTCAACTTTATCTTGAAACAATCTCAAGATTGATGACACTACATACTGTAAATTCAATATATAAGTCCCTGAATGCTTTACTGAATATTTTCCTCAGAAGTTTCAATCGATTATCCAATGAATAAATAATGGATGACAATATTTTACCTTAAGGAACGATGATTCTGACGCGTGGCTTTCCTTTAGTTCCCCTTCTTCGATGATTCCTATTTGCTTCTCATCCTGCAACGTTCCACCTCTTCTACTTGCCACCTCACTTACCATCATTTTCAAGATAAATTGCCATGGAAAACGCTAGGACTTTGAAAACACGCATAAATTTAGACAGAAAAAATTAACATATGATAAATGGCACACCTTGCAAGGCCCAGCAGACGTAAACTCAAACAACAGCAATCTCGTTCCCAGGGCCTTCTCTTCTCGCTTTTTTTTTTTTTTTTTTTTTTNATTTCACCCATGGGAATCAAAATGTTCATTCATTTGCTCTCAGTGAATTAATCAGCACGTGATTTTCTAGCTGCAAAGGGCCTATTGAAGAGGCTGCCCAGGCGAGAAAGGATATAATAATGACGGTAAATTTATAATGTAGCGTGGTGAAAAACACACTGTTTGAAGTTGATCAGCGTGGCGAGAGGAAGCCGCCATAGTGACCTTTATTAAGAGAAACCGTTTTCTCGCAGTTCTAGAGAAAAAATTGGAGAAAAAAAAGACGGCACAGACGAGCAAGGTAAAAATGAAAAATAAACTAAATAATGTCCGTTCATTCTTGTTTCTTTTTTTTTTTTTTTCCTCTTTTCTCTAACTATCTTTCCTTGCTTTCGTCTTTCCTTCTTTTTTTCCTTCACTCCTATTTTTCTTAATTTCTCTCATTTCTTCTCTCAATTCTTTTTTTTTTCCTTTATTCCTTCCTTCCTTCCTTCCTTCCTTCCTTCCTCCCAGATCTTTGTCGGTTGTCGTTGCTCTCCGACAGTTCTGGCTGCGGTCAACGTCAGAGGCTCTAAGAAACCCTGTAAATTGTTGCAATTTGACAATCGTCTATTCACTATTGTTTAACGCAGCCACTACGATCAAGATGCTTACTCAGACGAGCACAACTCGTTTGTGACCCACCTGACAAACTTCAAGTTTCTTTTCCATTGTACTTTTTCTATACATATGTTTTTTTTTTTCCTTTCTAATATGTTACATGTAATCTCCCACGATGTAATCTCCATTGTGCTTTTTCTAAATATACTCAATTGAAGAATCGTTGTCGGGTTCAGAAATATAGAACATAGAAGTGGAGACCGAAATGGCACATGGGAAGTACGTTAATTAGAAGCATTGCTGTGACCGGCGAACCGTGGCATCATCCACTGTTTCTAATGCGCGTTTGACATTCTAAACCGACTGCATGGATGGCGCAAATAAATAAATGAATAATAATATAATTATGTCATTTCCCATGAGCCATTTCGGTCTCAGCTTTTATGTTATACTGTATGTTTCTGAACCCGACAAAGATTCTTCAATAAGCCTTTTCATAGTTTAAGAATCGATTCCTCTGCGCATGCGATTTTATCCCGAAATTCTCACCTTCTTTTGTCTAAACCTTCTTTTGTTCTTAATTAAACAAGAGGTGAGAAATTCGGGATAAAATCGCATGCGCAGTGGAATCGATTCTTAAACTATGAAAAGGCTTATTGAGTGTATATGGTTTTTTTCCTTGCTAATATGTTAAACTTATTTTTCTTTTTCTTTTTCCTAAAAACTCCAAAAACATTGTAATTATGTTCTGCGTAATGTCCCACGATGAGCTTAGCTCTTCGAGCGAACACAGAGAGTTAATATGTTTAGATAAAAATAAATAAATAAAAAACTTCACGTCTGCACTTCTTCGACTTTTGCCGTTTCTTGACGATAGCAATCAAAACAAAAATGACTGAGGAAAAATATCAATATCACGACTAAATTAAAAGAAAAACTTTAATAAAAAAGCCCAAATTTAGTTA
Source organism: Actinia tenebrosa (assembly GCF_009602425.1). Next base: position 7,619 of record NW_022258894.1, on the reverse strand, counting down.
AATAAATCGTAAAAACTGAAAGGAAGTAAATTTACGAATAGTTTCATTCAATATTTCATGGAAGAAAATAATCATCCTTCACTGAGAAAGCTACCCACACAAGACACATCTACGTGCTAGATAAAGCTCTGTTTTCGATATACTCCAGTTTCGAGTTCTCTTGTTTTTTTATATATTTTATATATATTTTATTTATTTATCTTTATTTGTAAACAATTGAATGATTAAGTTAGATAATTATTTTACAATAGTAACATATTGATGGAGATTGGGCAAGGATATAGATGAACTAATTAGTTGCCCATATAAGGAAAATTGAGAGAAATAGGAATTCTCTACTTTCACATCCCCATAATACTTTGCGTATTTGTGGGGTAACCAGAGGGTAAAAGCCCACTTATTTTGCTGAAGGTTGATCAGACAATGTTGAAAATACCTTGTTTGGTATTCAAAGATAAAATGAAGAAGTAAAAAATAGAAAAAGGTAGAAGCTTGAAGATGTTTAAGGTAAATTTTAAAAATTTTTTCGCAAGTCAATACATTTTCTGTAAGACCAAAACTCTTGATGATCTGTACACGCAAAAATAACTTGCAACAAACTGATAAACAGTATTGTACAGATAAAAGCAGGTATACTATAAATTCAATTAAGAAACCTTTCAATTTGGGACAGTTTTTCGATTGGTTACCCCCAAAGACGCAAGGCATTATGGGGATGTAAAAGTAGAGAATAGACTGGAATAGGGAAAAAATCTAGGTTATAATCTAGGAGTGAATGATATAGGTGCTAGAAGAATTTAGAATAAGCTATAATACAATAGAATTAAAATTGATTAAGGTAATGGTTATTCAGAAAAGATTTAAATTTATTTCTAGTTGTAGCTTTTCTAATTGGGAGAGGAATATCGYTCCAGAAATGAATGTATCAATGTTTCGCTAGCGCTGGATTTAGTCGTATTCAACAAATCTTTCATTCTCCCATACCACGTCTTCTTCAACACTTGTTCTTTGATTTTCTCTTGCCTCAACAAAATCCCACAATCTGAAAGTATATAATCATAACAATAGCATCAGATCTTGACCATAATCAGTTATCTTAATTAAAAATTAAACAACTACTTCTAAATATAAGGGACTGAGCCTTATTTATCGACTGAGGGGATCGGGGTATCGTGGGGGCCGAAAGGGAGCTACGCTATAAATTAGATGCCTTTTGATGTTCTCGTTGCGTCAATAAAGAAGGCCTTTCCTCAAAAAGCATCATAAGTATTGCAAATTCTATTATTTACTCGGGCTTCCGCAGGAACCCGAATCTAAAAATGCAGGCCGTTCTTTGTCGTCGTATTTGGTCGCCAAAATGGGTCATGGTCCAAGACGTTCCTAACTGAGTCGCTGGGAACTGGGGATGAGAATCTCCTGCTTCCTTCGTTCCTTCTGCTTTGGTTCGTAGGATTATGAAGTTGTTGTGGGGTAATAAAGTTGTTGCGCGAAGAAATGTTTGGAAAGTGCTATGCCTTTTACGATCATCCCACATGCAAACGCACTCGCCATTCGTGGTAGGCCCACACTAAAAAATGTAGAGCTTTTTCGGAACGGGTCGGTCCACGAATCTTATAGCTTGAAGGCGTTGAAATCTTTGAAATCATGTAAGCTTCCTAGCCAAATTCATAATAGTTCTCACGAGGTAACAAATGAGCTATATTCGAGCACAAACCTCGAAAAGACTGCCAAAACCATGACAAGTGACTCAACAGAAAACTATGACGCTGAATTGAACAACTCAGATGTTGAAATAACAGAAAATCTCCTTGAGCAGAACTTCAAAGGTGAAGCAAACAACAAGCAAATCGCCATATTGGATAAAAAATATAGTCAGCGAAGCAACTTAAAAATCCTGATTCATGTGTTTGTTTTTGCTGTATTCAATAGTAGTAAAAAACGATTTGATTTTGCACAAATAATCATTTGTGTTATCGTACAAGCGATTGCGAACATTGGTTTGAATTACGTATGGAGTTGCACGTGCTTAGCGACGTGGTAAATACTCTTGATGACTGTGACATACTAGAAAAAGTTACCCATTTTACAAATGTACATGAACATAATGATGTTTAAGTGTCAATAAAGGTACTGTATTCTTTAGAAATTTATCTAAAGAAAAAACAGCAAGTATAGAAGTCACGCATGTTTGAATATTAACTATAACAAGATCACGTAATGCAATCACCGCGCGGCGTTTGTTATGCAAGAAGTACTGAAATGCTTTTGCAGCATCTCTTCTAATTATATCTAGGGGTACAAATGACGTGGTCGGGCTTTCTTGCACCGTTCTTCCTCAAGGAAGACCGAGAAAACGCTGCAATAGCGCCACCCGGTTAGCTCATTTGGGAAGAGCGTCGGTCTGTTGTGCGKGAGGTCGTGGTTCAAGCCTCGGCCGGACCAACACTCCTCAATAACTGAGGAGAAGGTGCTGCCTTTGTAATAATATCAAGTCTTCTCGGACAAGGACTTTAAAAGGTAGGCCCTGTCTCCTAACCCTTCCTAACCTACAGTAAAAATGGGGGACATAAAMGAACCACTGAGGACGTAAAAAAGAAACCCTGGCAGTGACCACCCTCAGTACCTACACTTCATACTAACCATCTCTCATGCTTGTAAATTGCATAAAAATCAATCTGTCATTCACAACTCCATGTAAAGCGCCTTTGATTATATCCACATATTAAAGGGCGCTATATAAATCATAAATCATAATTTTTAATTTGAAATGCAGTACTATTACCTGCAGTTGCTGGAGGTCTTTACACCACCATCTGCGGTATTCAGACGTCTTAACTTGAATTCTTCTTTGCTTCCATCAGGATATGCTGTATAAATACGACTGTTAAATGCTTGCACAGAAGTGTATTCAAACAAGTGTAGAGAAAATTAACAATTAACTTACCATGATGATAGAAGCAGCTCGAACCAAATGGGCAGGTACCTTTGCCTTCATTGAAGTATTTACATGGTTTGTTGCTACAAAATAAGACATAGGAAATGCATGCTGAAAATCAAGATTATTGTGCCAAAAACGAAAAGTTGCAAAAGTTCTTTCTTTTGTTATATATTGCATATTGTTGTTTTTGCTGTTCACTCTTTTGTTATATGCCGTGGAAAACTAAGCACTTTGATAAAAACTTTTTTGGAAGATTTGAAGCTGTATTTTCATATACTCTAATTTGGACTTATTCATCTTAAACCTTTTTTTAGAATAGCCGAAAATGACCTGTCCACCCAATTGGTCGCTCAAACGCGAGTCGATAAGGGACAGGGACAATACAAACGACCTCTTCTCTCCCATTCTCCAAAATCAAACTGGCTACGTGTGCCCTTTTTCATCCTTTCAGTCGAAGAGGTGCTGCCATTTCTCCCACTGCCTCCAAGGGCCACATGGGTGTGGTTCTCTAGTACAAAAGGCCTAGGCAACATCCAAAACTRCGCCAGTTTACTCAGGTGACGCCAGGGGAATTGGTCAGGTTCATTGTCTTCTATTAGGAGATTATTCTATTATTTATTCATTTTGTAACTACATGTGTAGTTTTGTATTGTACGTGTATTGTTTCTTTGTTCTATAGAGGCTTTGCACCGCCACGTGATGGCAGCCATGACAGGAGGCACAACAATGGGGTATCTTTCTCCTGGGAAACTGAATTCTTTGTCATCTAGATCAGATTAGGCCGTGTTGTGATGGCTGCCATCACGTGATGGTGCAAAGCTGAGGGTCCACTAGCAGTCGAGGAGGAATTTACCTTCAGTACAGTAAATTTGATTAACTTATTAAAGGAGAGTAATCGCAAACGAAGCGACGCCAGCGCTGCTTGACACGGATAGTGCAGCGGTAAATACTCAGARCGTACGGCTGATTCAAACCAGAAAGACCGTTGGTTGGAAAGGACATTTATTTCTAAAGATAAGTGAACACTTTTTAGTATCCATTTAGAAACAAAGATTTATCAATTCAATTTAGAATAACTGAACCAAATTCGTCTGTACTGGCGCCCTTGCTTTAACGGATACAATTGTTAACGAAACTTGGCAATGATGTTTACGAAATGTTGGCAATTTTTTCGGTAAAATTTGCTGGCACGAAAAAGTCAACAACAACAACAACAACAACAACAACAAAAAGAATCGAATGTGGACTTTAATTTAAATCTTAACGCTCAATTTCGTTTTGAATCGTAATTTAATGAAAATAATGATGCTTAGTTTTTGCAAATGTGTGCACAATTCACATAAAATTCCAACATATTTTTAGTTCATCGGCGCCTGAGACGCGCTGTTTATTTTGATCGACCAACATTGCTTACCTCAATGCTTTTGTATATTCCGTAATTAGGTTTTGCTTTTCCTCTGGATCCTCCACCCAAATTGAACTCTAAATAATGAAATGAAATGTTAGACAATTGTATGTACTTTCACAACTATGCTTATAAAGGATTTGCAGAAAGAATCCAATTTAATAGAATATTTAACAGTGCTTAATGTTGTGGTTTTTAGTACAGACCGGTATGACAAATCCAGAAAATACACGACAAAGTGGGCATGTCCTGTAAGGTAAAGGAAAGTAAATAATATTTAGAATAAAAATACACTTCTTTAAAAGTTTTGCTCTTGTTTTATGAAAAAAGGGAAAGGAGTGTTGTTCGAACGTTAGCAGCCGTTAGTGGAAAGGAGGGTTGCGTGACGACATTAAGAACGGCTGCGGGGATTGAAAAAATAAACGCCGGTCACTGGCGTTTTACTACTTTTTATTTATTTATTAATTCAGTTACAATCTTGTATTTCATAAATAACATACAACAACAACAATAAAAACGGAAATAAGTAAAGAATTTAAATTCTCTATTTGAACTACTTTTAGACTCTTCCACAGTCTCTCGCTCGTCCGTTCCGTCTCCACGCTTAGAGACTGTAACGGTACAATGACCGAAAGGACTTATGGGTCCCGAAAAC
>NW_022258893.1:3396-19347 GCF_009602425.1 Actinia tenebrosa | reverse complement strand
TAAAACTACTATAAGATATACCCCCAAGCTATATAAATAAAGTGCGTAAATAAATATCGGCCATCGAACATGTACAAATGCACCGGAATTACATAAAAATACTGTAAGATATACCCCCAAGCTACATAAATAAAGTGCGTAAATAAATATCGGTCATCGAACATGTACAAATGCATCGGAATTACATAAAACTACTATAAGATATACCCCCAAGCTACATAAATAAAGTGCGCAAATAAATATCGGTCATCTAACATGTACATATGCATCGGAATTACCTAAAACTACTATAAGATATACTCCCAAGCTACATAAATAAAGTGCGTAAATAAATATCGGGCATCGAACATGTACATATGCATCTGAATTACATAAAACTACTGTAAGATATACCCCCAAGCTACATAAATAAAGTGTGTAAATGATTATCGGTCATCGAACATGTACATATGCATCGGAATTACATAAAAAAGTACTGTAAGTTATTAAGGATTTACATAAATAAAGTGCGCAAATAATTATTGGTCATCGAAAATGCATATAAGAATGGTTTTTCAAAATCTAAAAAGGAGTTTGACTCAGTTGTTACCTCCCTAGAAAAACTTGCTGTTTTAAAGAAAAAGAAAATGTTTTGCCGAAAAAGATTGACCGGAATATTAAGAAAGCTGAAGAAAACTTGAAAAAGACGAGTACGAGATATATATATATACAAGAACCTTTTGAAATTCAAAAAGAAAAAAAGCGAAAATTACAAAATATTTTTTCGCGCCAAAACGTTTTACCTGGTTTTGCTGCAAACCTTTTAACACCGAATCCTAAAGACAAGAAACCCTGAAATAAAATGAAAAGGAAAAATAAGAAATTTTGTAATGATAAAATTGTATCTTATCAAGTAAGCCTAAAAGTTTCTAAATATTAGAATATCGAACTAGTTTTTAGCTAGTTATATCTAAATATTAGAATATTAATTGTTCTTTTGAAGTTTGTTTTGAAAATTCGGATGTTTTACAAACACGGGTAAAAAGAGCGGGAAAATTATGATATAGTAAAAGAATAGTAAAACTTCAAAAATGTTTGCTAAAACTCCACAAATTCACTCAAAAATTACTTTTCATCAACAATACTTTAATATCTATAAACACTATTATTTATTCCAGGTTTAATTCTCCAACTTGAATGCTTAACTGTTCTGAATTGAAGCTGCAAACGAACCACTTTACTTTGGAAAAAAATACCGAAAAAAACTTTCGTAGACAAAATATTAGCTTTAGTATTTCTGTGCATTAACAAATTTTGCTTAAAGAAGTTTTTGAAACAATAAACGAGCAAAAAAGTTTCAATTTTCCCCTTGCACGTGTGGTCCTTCAAAGTCGACCAACTTTCTTCTCAAAATTTTCAGTTCTCCTTGAAATATTAATTCTTCTTGATACGGAAAAAACCTTTAGGCATTCTTTGACAACAGTTCTAAGTCTTTGCAGGTAATTTTGGACGTTTTTGAGGTAAAAACAGCTGTTTTTAGAAGCACAAATTGTATATCATGACTTACCTAGTCGACGTTCAAGCAGCAAGTGCGGGAATAAGATTCGCAACACCTTAAAAACCTGTTTCATGCCAGGATGATCAACCAACCAATCGAAAGGCTCTTCGAAGTTAATTATGTCATAATTAACCAATAAGAAAACATTTCAAAATCAACGATGAATCACCAACCAATGGGAACAATGGACTCCTGTCAATCAAAATTTGCACGTTTGCACGGTTTCTTGACGCTCACTGTGAACGTTTGCTTGACCGTGCATGATAAGTATGAATGAAATTTCCTTTCAGAGTTTGTCTTAGTGTAAAAAGTGAAAGAGAATGTTATCGTTAGAATTATCTAACATAATAATGATTGAAAAGTTTATCAAAACGAGCTGTAAACCTATTTTTCCATTCATAAGAGAGTTGCAAACACGGCTGCTGTTTCACGTGATCAGGTCGTGGTATGTTTGGTGCACTGCGTGCTGGACTGAGAGGGGAGGGGAGCAAAAAAGGTTGTCTTTCTCGCTAATTAAAAATAAAAAGAAACGAATCTGTTTATGGGTTTTAGTTAATTATTGATTCATTACTTAAGGCCAAATAGAAGATAAAGTCCATATTCATATCCGCAAAATGCTGGAAAGGCGTTAAGACTAGGGGAAAAAAACGATCTTAAGGTAAACCTCACCGCCACCCCCAAAGGCATATCATGACCTGGCCCTCACGTCCCTCCTAACCAAAAATCAAAACTTAAATAAAAATGAATAGAAATAAAAAAACCATGAACAATGGTTTGGAACTACTGGATACTGGTTATTTTGCTATATTTCCTGTCATTTATTATTGATAATTTTTTGTTATTATCTTTAATTGATTGTGAAATACACGCAACCTCGAGAAAACAGTCTATTGACTCGTATACCATTCTTTTATCTTTTCCGAAATGCGCGCGCGCTGTCAAAAGTATCGCGTGCTCGACTTCGAAAACAAGGCATTTTCGGGCAAGATTTTACGCGCGCTAGGCACGCTATGGAAAACAAATATGAAACTTTTAAATTATGATAATTTGAAGTTCCTTTCAGTTTGGGAGCAGGATTAAAACTTTTTGAAAGAATATGGCTCAATTCGGTAAAATCTTTTTTTTTTTCAAGGGTATACTTTGCACGAAAATGCCTTATTTCCATGTCTGCGCCTGCAATATTCATAAGAAACCTTGCGCATTTCGGAAATAGCTATTCTTTTAGAGCCTGTAAGGCAGCTCGCGCACAGCCGACGATTGCGCTCGCGGTGTCAGTTTTTCTCCGATCACGAATTTGTATCTTTTTGAAAAGTGATACTAGCCCTCGTGAAGGAATAAAGTAAAAGTCCGAAAACACTAGCAATCATTTGGTATCTGTTTAATCCCTTATATCTATTTTATAAAAGACTGAAAACGTTGGATGGCCTTGTCGGCCATGTCTTGGGGTTTTTTTTGGCATTAAAATTGTGTGCGCGTGTTTTAAAAAAACGTTATTTTAACGTTATGACGCGTGATACATCGGACTGTGAACGTTCCACGAAACAAATCGTTAAGGATGGAGAGTCTTGAAGAAAAACGTTACAATTACAGGTAGTGTTTAATTCACGTGTTATGATAAAACTTTCATCAACTAAAGCTTTTTCGTTACGGTTATACGGTGCATGTTTGTCCTTATGCAATTATTTCGGCTTCTGTCAATCAAATGGATGGTTTTAAAGCAAACCATTGGTCAACATAAGATACACTGAACTTCAAGATTTTTGAAAAAAAGTGAATCTTTGCATTTTTATATTGATTCTGGAAAATAAAAATAATTAGACTTTTCCTAGCACAATTATGCCGCAAGTTTTGCACCTGACTGAATAGTTTATGTTATTAATGTTGTTGTTGATATATTTTAGAAGAACTTTGAGCCAGCTTTATAACGACAAGTGGGACAACAACTGGAAGGACATTCTGCCAAAGGCACCTGAAAAACCAAGCGATGAGACAGGAGTCTGGAGACTAATAGATGATGCATCTGATTGGAAGGTAGTGGAACAGTTATATCATATTTGGTGGAATTCATTGGCCAATCAAATCTAATAGAAGGACAGGGGCGATAGAGGGGTATCGTCCAGGATTTTCGTTTTAGGAGGGGGTGCACCATTCGCTTGCAAACTTAATAATGCAGTAGATATCAGCTCATCTGGGGGGGGGGGGGACTGCTCCCCCTGCACCACTCCCTAGATCCACCCCTGAAGGGAGAGGCCATGGAGAGTATCGTTGGATATCTGCATTTCAAGTATCCCTCCACGTTTTATTGCTGCGTTGAAAGTCATAGTTGTTTTTATTTCTGTTCTTATCCTTGTAGCTGTTCTCATCACCACGTTGCTAATCTGTTTTTTAATTTCATTTTTCTCATAAGGACATTTCCGAAAACGTTGCTAAGATCCCAAAATTACGTCAACGACACTGCTGCCATTCAAGTGAAAGGAAGAGTGGCAAAAAACGCTGCCATGACAATTTTAAAAAACTTATGATATTATTCAAGGTCAGTGGTGTTTGACTACCATTTACAGGGGTAGATCTGGGATTTTGTTCAGGGAGGGGTACTGCGCACAAAGTTAACCCAGGGAGGGATGCACCCCTTAGAATCAAAGGGAAAAAAACGGTATTGGTTATCTTTGAAGTAGAGGCACAACAGATAATGATTATGAGCTTCATAGTTGAACAGCAATGTTTGACAAAAAGTTTCATTTTTTGTCACTGCAGAATAAGGAAAGAAGAAATCTGATAAAAACGAATGAAAAAATCAATCCATTGTTACAAGAAAAAACAGCCAAAGTAATGGTTGACAAGTCGGTACAGACAGATGAAGATGCCAATGATGGCTTGTTCCTAGTTATATTATAAACAAAAGAAGTAACCATTTCTGGAGTACACACCATATATCCGTGAAACAAAACCAAAGATTTATTGTCTAATTGCAGCTATTGTGCTGTGTGCAGTTATGATGCATGCAGGGATTGGCAAAACACCAGAGAAGTGTTAGGAGAAGCACAACACGTAGCGGAGTGCTTTTCGACACTTCTTGAGTGTTCTGCTGATCCCCAAGTGCTTTATAACTCCACACAGCACAGCAAGCAAGTTTTTTATATCTTTTATAAAATGCAAAGGGCGCGTGCTTGCTGTGTACTCTCATAAAGCACACACTCCCAACCAATGAGAATGCAAGATTTAAAACAGTTATTTTATAAAACTATATAGTTGATAACTAAATACTGTTAAGTTTTACTTGGCTAGTAATTGATTCACTGATATAGTGCAAGCACTCTAGATGGATGTCATTCCCTTATTACTTTTTCCTTTAGGCTTCTAAAAAACCTTTCCTTTATCATTTCCTTGAGTATTGTTTCTTAAACTTTACACCAACATTATATCCTTACAACTCAAAAAAGAACCTCCCAAAAAGGTCCCAATATATAAATAACTTATTGGAATCAAAAAATTTACAATTTAATAGAGCTTGAAAACTATATATTTGCAATTAAGTGTAATCTCTAAAGTGTTTTATCATTTACAAGAGCTCTTGAAGGAACTTGAATGAAACAAATTCATCACTAGTTTAAGCAATTATTTTGTAAGTGAAATGTAATTTTCGAAAAATCTTTTCAAAATGAGATTTATTTTTCAGATTACCAAGAAATTGAAAAACCTACTTCATTTGTACAACATTCTTTTTTGTCCTTCTCTTTTCATAATCTCTAAATAATAAAGGTGGAGATACTGGCTGCAGCTCTTTCCGTCTTTGTCTGGCTTCTCTGTGTTTCTTAGAGACAGGTGGTACCCACGGCATTGGGTTAATGTAGCTGGGTGTAGGATAAGACACCCAATCATAGTAGCTCTTCAATACTCCATGTCCGCAGCTATAAGATTCTCCCTTTTGTTGACTTTTAGACTTTTTAAGCCATTCTTCAAATGCATGTTCACATTTCATCCTTTTTTCCACTTCTTTTTCTTTCTTTTTCATTTCTTCAATTTCTTTTATTTTCTTTGCCTCAAGTTCTCTTTCTCGTTTTTTTTTCAGCCATTTTTTATAAGCGACTGCTGATTTCTTTTCTATTTCCTGTTGCTTTTCTATTTCTATTCTCCGTTTTTGTTCCATTTCTGATTTCTTCTTTTGTCTTGTTTCTCTCTCCTTGTCTTGTTTTTCAACACTCCATCGTTCTACTTTTTCTTCAACTTTCTTTCTCTTTTCTTTCTCCTCCTTCTCCTTTTCCATCAATTCTCTTTTTTCCTTCCATTTCTCAATTTTCCTTTTTTCCATTTCTTCTCGTTCTTGGCGGCTTTTTTTGATCAGCCAATCTTCCCAAGGAGATAGCTGTTCTTGTTTTTCTTTCTCTTGGCTTATGTAAGTACTATTAATACTAGATGCAAAAGAGCTACACGTAGTGTTCTGACTTGTCTTTCTGCTGGGATCATGGCTGCTACGAGATGACAAACTTTTCCCACTTCTATTGCGAAGACTTATGCTTGTTAAGACCATATTCCTTGATTTTTCAGTTTCATACGATTCTTCTTCTTCATCATCGATCTCTCTTTGGTTCTCTTTTTCCGGTGTTGACGAGCGAATTCGTAATTTTTCGTTCAAAAGAGGAGAGAGTAGAGACCTTGTTGAGTTTCCAACACTGGCGAATGAATCGTCCAGATAATTGTCTGAAAATGATGGCATTTCTTCTGCGTTATAAGCCATTTTTCTTCAGGAAACAAACTACATTACTTACATGGCTGCCTGGAACTTAATTTTTGCTAAAACTGCGATCAAAAGATATAATAATTAATCGTTTTTCTGTATTTGTTTGTTGTGTTTTCAAAACAACGCTCAAAATGGCGGACAAATGGGTAAGACCGCTGTCAAAACCTCCGCGGGAGAACACAGGTAGCCCAAATACCCCCTTGTCATCAGCTTTCTATTTTTTCCTTTTAATTCGTTAAATTAAATAAACTTCTTTACCCTGTAAAACTTAAATATAAGAAGCGTTTATTTATATCATGTAGTCAAAATCTTTCATTGGGGAAAAATTGAAATGTTTTGGAGGTTTAGCTACTGGGCTCCCTGTGGAAAGCTGGGCACAAAAGTTCATTTTTGTAAAAACATGAAAAGAAGTCGTTGACAAAAATTATATTTATTTGTTATTTGTTTTTAAAAAAAATAGAGGTGTTTATTCTACCCAAACACCTCAAGGCGGCAGCAAAGATGAATATCCATCTTCCAATTCGAGCAGGATTTGCTTTTGGTTCTTGTTCTTTGATAGTACGACGAGCTTTGAAGACCAACTCCCTGGACTTGTCTGGAGCCATTGCTGCTCTTCTTGTTGGCTTTGTATTGACTTTAACCAATCTTTGCTTTTTCTCGTCTTTGCTGATATTTTTCTTGAGTTCTTCAATGCTAACTAAGTTCAGATCTGAAGTGAAACGAGAGATCGAGGACGATTTCAAGGAAGGTAAGAAAAGTAAAATGTTCTCCAGACAGCTACTAATATTTTTATTCTTTTTTTTAAAAAAACTTGACTTATTTAAGCTTACTTAAGCTTACTGTTTATTTTATCAGATCAAATTTATATTTATAGTGAAATATATCCTTTCATGACTAATTTATCTCATTGCAAACTTTATTTTGGCAGAATAGTATTTTTTTTCTTTTTATTTAGTGTTTTCGTAGTAAAACATCACAAGAAGGTCAAAGTTCACTATTTTTACTAGAACATTTCGAAAAGTGTTATTTTACTCTGTAAATTGATGTTCCGATAGGTAGGCGTAAATCTTCATAGCCATAGCCATTGTGATATTACTATGATAAGCTCATGCAAACCATTTTAACAATAGGTTTTGTCATTTTGGTTTGTTAGATCGTCCATACTAAGTTTTAAATAACAAACAACATTCGTCAAACAAAATTCGTCATCGTACGCCCACTATTGTTCAATACAACAGTAAAGCTATTCGTATGATAATTCTATAATGCGGGATATAGCTTTTGAAAGTTTTTATACGTTGTGAAATATAAATTTAACATTTTCTGGAGGTTCTAGCAATTCAATGCCTTGATAATGCGTCTACTATTTGAGGAGGGCAAAGTCCAAGTCAGATGTACACGTTGGCTGTGATACCATGCATATAGTCACGTCTTTATAACCTTTGGCATATCGCATATTTTACATACATAATGTTTTCTTGTGAGTTTATTGTGAGCATTAAATAAATTTGGATATTTAAATAAATGTTTTCTATTTTTTTCCAAAACTAATTGAGATAAATGTGGCATAATATGCCAAGATTGGAATATATGATTGGCTTTTTTTTCTTTCTAAGATTCTTTTTGCATCATATTTCATTACATTCCCCTTCACCCCTACCCCAGAAATTCCAGTTTTTTTCCATACAAACTCTGTAATTTTGTTCTTTCTCTAATTCCTCCCCCACCCCTTGGAAATTCCAAATTCCTCCATTGGGGGGGGGGGGGGGTCGTTATGGATAAGTTTCTGAAACTTTCTGAAACTACACATTGCACATTGTTAAACTAATCTTGGAGAGTTTGGCACGTTTTTGACTCACCCCTACTAGCTAGCCAAGACAGAAGAGTATATTTACAACTATGAAAAACATGGATGCAAGTGCAGCTAATGTGCTGCTTCTCATCCTGCTTATTACCAATGCAACTCGGGTTCAAGTCCTGCTAGGGTTGGTGTTGTATATTAGCAAAGTTGTTTATCTCTCTTGTGCTTCAAGCGTTTTTTCCTTTAGGTTCACTGGTTTTCCTTTTCCTAGGTTTAATCTCCTTTATCTCCTTTTGCACTATAATGCGAATAAATTGGTTATTTTTAAGCCTTCTTATCAAAGCCAACATTGTATTTTTTAACTATTTCTTAAATATCCAATTTATCAAACTTATGATTAATGATATTTATATGCATTATTATTTATATATGTATACATGTATTCTGTATTTTTTTATTTTTCATAGGAGGGCAACGTAATTGGATCCAAGTCTTTTGTAATGGAGGTGTAGCCTGTCTCTTAGCAGCAGTATATTTCCTAGACAATGGGTGTGGGGAGAGACCTATTGATTATGCAAGAGACTTTGATGCTTCACTGATTGCCATGGCAATACTTGGTGCGATTGCATGTAGTTGTGGTGATACCTGGTCTTCAGAAATAGGCACAGCATTTCCAAGTAACAAACCTCGTTTAATAACTACCCTTCGTCAGGTTCCTACTGGTACAAATGGTGGCGTTACATTCATTGGGCTTCTTGCAAGTATCACTGGCGGCCTTCTTGTTGGCATTGCTTACTATGCAGTATTGGTAATGTCAATGTTCTTCAGAGGAAAATCTAATGGGTATCCACAACAATGGCCTATCATTTTAATCGGTTGTGCCGGTGGTTTTATAGGTTCCATTGTAGACTCAATACTAGGTGCAACAGTACAGTATTCAGGATATTGTTCAGTACGAAAGAAGGTAGTCAACAAACCTGCTCCAAATGCCAAGCACATTTCAGGGTGTCCACTAATACATAATCATACCGTTAACTTGGTGTCGTCTGCCGTTACCAGTGTTGCCATGTCAATATTTGGGTATTATTTATGGAAGTTTATTGATTCACAATACAGGCCATTATAGCAATGGAAAGCATCACAATCTTCATAAGTTTTGCAAAAAGAGCAGTTCTTGGATAATTTGCAACAGCATAATCATCAACACTTTGCAAAATTCTGCTCTCCAAAAGCAGTATAAAGCTCTTTATCTTGGGCATAATTTTGTTTCGTTTCAGCCAAGTGTCACTCTCTTGAGAATAAGGATCTTTGTATAAGTTGTATGCATATTCATGTATCTTCTCATACACAACTGTTAAACAAAGAAATGATACTCTAGGTAATGACACATGGTCTGAAATGGGGAAACATACCCAAACTATTAAATACTTGATATTTAACATTGATATTCGTTGGCATGCAATAGGTGATATGTGTTCCCAAAAAATTCTAAATTTGTTATTATTTTCTGCTCTCCCATTTCTTCCAATTTCTTTTACATTCTAAATTTATGTATTTTGAAAAACATTATTTTGAAAGAGGTGGTTGTCAACGACATGCCTTAACAATAAAGATACACCCTTCCTGTAATTAACAACAACCAATAGAAATCTAATCTGTGTTTAGTACGTAAAAAAGTCGTACCTTTTGGGGCTATATTCACAAGGGACTGATGAGTTATCTAAAGCAAAAATTTCATATGCCTGGCCGTGCAAATTTGGATCCAGTTCCGTGTAAACAGAACATATTTTTTATACATTTAAACAGTATGTACAGGTCAAAGTTTTTGTAAACACAGTGATAGTTTCATTTATGTAACTGAGACCCCCCATCCAGAAATGTTTTAACACCTCTTGTCTGCCAACTATATCCAGGCAATATTTATTAATAGACAATATTTACTAATATATTAGAAATTTCATACTCAAAATTATCTTGGGCGTGAAGCAAACCTTGAAATGGTATTCTTGAGGTTTTCGTGTTCCATATAGATTATACACGAGGTTTTTATTGGTTTGAAGCAAGTGTTGAAATTTTTCTTGACATTTCGTCTACGCTGTGGTAGTCTTCATCAGAATGAAAAAATGAAACCAAAAAAAACCTCGTGTACAAACCTTGAAATGCCAAAGCAAAGACACAAATTCCATTCATTCGAGGAAAAGTATGATTGATTTTGTATTTTCATGCTAGCCCAAGATTCCAAGATGTTGAGAGAGGTTTCATAGGAATAATGGCTCTTTTTTGGTGTTGCAAGGCAACTTAGGCATAATACAATTAACAGTAGCCTTTACCCAGCAAACTTAAATCCTAACCCAGACTACAATAAAGCTTGCTTACACCAAGAGAGACCTGGAAAAATGATGTTACGTGGGTAATATGCCCTAAGCTGTCACAAAACAGAAATGTTTTAAAAACAGTCATCATAATCAGGTTCTTTAAGATGTTTTAGCTCCTAGATGTTTTAGCTCTTAGATTTAACATTTTTATATTATTATTCATAAGTCAAGCAAAAATAATAAAAGGTAATATGCCTTTTCAAACAGACGATAAGAGGTGATATGCTTTTGTGACAACAAGAATGCTTCAAGGAAGGGTGATGTGTGAATAACTCGATCTGCAAGTGCTTTTCACACAATGTCAGGAAAGGATTAAAGGTTTCAAAAATGATAAATTAGTTTAAAGCGGCCTTTTCATTATGACGAAATGATGACATCATAGAAATCGTTTACCGCTTATTTTCTTGAAAACTAGACCTAAACTTTCAAAGCGACTTGCACCAGTCGATAGTATTCATATTGAATATTGAATATTGAATCCACTAAATTAAAGTCCCGATTTTGAGGGTAAAAAGTTGACATGCTGGAAATAATAGTAAAAGTCCATGAAAATATTCATCGCGTAATATTTGGAAAACGCTCTCATACATTTTTTTCATATTGCAATATGTTAGGTGCCTTGATGAATACTATCGACTGGTGCAAGTCGCTTTGAAAGTTTAGGTCTAGTTTTCGAGAAAATAAGCGGTAAACGATTTCTATGATGTCATCATTACGTCATAATGAAAAGGCCGCTTTAAACTAATTTATCATTTTTGAAACCTTTAATCCTTTCCTGACATTGTGTGAAAAGCGCTTGCAGATCGAGTTGTTCAAGACGAAGTTGTAGCCGTTTCAATGCGGCTAGGTGTGCCAGACCAAAACTACCCCGAGCCTCCTTAAATTGTTTCAAGGGATTTCCTTCAAGCAAAGGTAATGAGGTTATATGCCTTTGCAATGACATAGAATGTCGTAAGGGAATCCCCTTCAAGCAGGTGATCTTATATGCATTTGCAACAACATAAAATGTTCTGAGGGAATCCCCTTCTAGCAAGGGTGATGTGATATGCATTTGCAACAACATAAATTGTTTCAAGGGATTCCCCTTCAAGCAAATTAAAGATAATAAGGTCTTATGCCTTTGCAACGACATAAAATGTTGTAAGGGAATCCCCTTCAAGCAAAGATGATGAGGTGATATGCATTTGTGACAACATAATGTGTTCTAAGGGAATCCCCTTCATCTGAATTTTCTCTTGAAATCTCTAAGTAACCTATAAATTATCAGTAAGGGAATCCCCTTCAAAAGGGAAAGACTCAAGAAATTCCTTGGCAGGAAATTACCAGCCTTGGATCATCTCTATAGCATTTATTGGGGAATCTCCTCTTTGACAAATCTTTAGAATAATCTTTCTTTTGCAATTTTAGTTTTATAGCTGGTAATTTCTTATAACTGCATTTTTATCGTGACATTATTTACTACCATTTAATATTGAAGTTTGACCTATGTCTCATACACCGACTAGCATTTTGAAAACAGTCAATCAAAGACAGTAATAATGCTAGTCGGTGAATGAGACATACATCCAACTTTTCAGGTTGCTCTTCAACAATAATGGTTACTAGTAATAGTGGTATTTCTTAATCATTTTTAAAATGAAATATATCTTTTTTGATGTTAATTTATATTCATGTAGTGGTACTAAAATAAATGTTTTCATTTATGGAAAGGTTAGTGTCAATTACTTGAGTAAGTGGTCTCTATTGTAGTCTCATTTTGCTTTACGTCTGATCATGAGTAATGTGACACTAAGATTGAAAGATCCAAGCCCTCAACTTCATTGAAACCCTGAAACCTCCTTTAGTTTTTCTGTACATGGCTAACTTGCAGATAAAACCCTGGAAATACCTCTGGGCTGATCTAAGTCAGGGCATGGCTAACTTGCAGATAAAACCCTGGACTACCTCTGGGCTGATCTAAGTCAGGGCATAGCTAACTCATAGATCAAGTTGATTCCACAGAAAGTAGTTTCTAGTTTTATAAGAAAAATACTGAATAAGCAAGACTTTCTAACAATGTATTGCATTTACTTTATTTAATGTCTTTCAATTCATATGAAATTTGTCATTAATCATATCTCAAGATGCCTATAAGCTTGGTTTTGGCTAGCGACATAAGCATAAACAGGGACAAATGCAAGAATCCTAATTTTCTTGTGAAAACAGGCTCAATGCAAGCAAGAGGACAAACAAATTTTCCTTTTGCTTCCGTTTTTGCTTTTATCCCTTGTGAAGACAAAACTTAATTAATTCTAATTGTTAGTGTAACTGAATTAAAGCGTCAATATTTCTTGATCTTTTTATTGTTTGAAAATAAAATTTGTCAAAATTGGACCTGATGAAAATGTTATAAATATGTGCAACCATAATCATGCAGACTCTGAGTAAAAGGCAAGTTATATTACTAGAGGGACTAGTAGTGTAAATCTCATTCCATTTGCAAAACACATTTTTTTAACATTCCTATATAATCCTATATTCTTTATAAGGGACCTCCTACATTGCAACAATTAATTAATATAGACCCTTTTAGTTGTTTCCATATTTATTCTTCTCATGTGCAGCCATTGAACAAAGAAATGATAGAAAATTGTTTCATCAAAGAAAATCTTAGCTCCAGAAATGATACTCTGGGGAATGACACTTGGTCTGAAATGGCAACAAATACTCACATTTCAGGTTCACCTTTGCTCAGTCTTAGCCTCGATTGTGTACAAATGTGTATAGTAAGGAATGTACATACTACTGAGCAATATGAGTTGATTAAAATTCCATTGGTTTTGGTTGAATAGCTGAATATTTTAATGCCTGAGACTAAGGCTGTTGAGCAAAAGAGAACTCAAAACTGGAGTATTCATTGCACCAAAGCCTACAGGGTCTATTGCTTTAGTTATTGCAGAAATTATATGGTTTATCTACATGCCCTTGTACGAGTATGTTTTTTTGATTTACATCCTCCAGAGAGTAATAAAAGTATTAGTGATATGTTATTCTTAGATCTTCATTCCCCTCCCTATATAGCTATTATGTACTAGCTACTGCATAAGCCTTTTTATGTGTAAAAAAGGTGCAATATATGGTGATAAGCGTAAATCCAGCGCACACCACACGAGGTCCCAAAGGTGTCTGCTTAATACGGTACCTGCTCATAGGTTTATTTTACAATAAGTTCATGAAAATATATTTTCTGGTAAACAAAGGGTATTGTGAAATTATCTTGTTGATATCTAACTAATTCTAGCTTATTTTTTGATCAGCGTGATACGAATTTCAACAATTCTGGTGAGAAAAAAAAAATGCAATATGTAACCCGAAAAAAAAGTAATTTGTGATATAAATTTAAGGTGATGCTATTGCTATATATGAAAAGTTGAGAATAGAAAGTGGAAGAAATGTAAAAAAAATAAGGAATTATTATCTTGATCTCAGAGCTCAGTATTCAAATCTTCGACTCACATATATCTATTTTTATTATTATGAGGTTATTCAGGAACTATGAAAAATACAAAACCAAAAAAACATTTACGAGTAATCAGGGCTAAAAATAATGGCTGCTCAAGGACTGGACATGAAATTAAATTCGAAATCAAATAAAGATTATTGATTGACATTGATCAACATATGAACCACAGGTGTTGTGATTGGTCAAAAGGACCAGCCTAAGGGGTGTTTCATTAATTGGCCAGACAATTCCATTGAATTTACTGACCATTACTTTGAGCCCTGAGAGTAATGTTGGTAGTCTTGTTAGATAATTTATTAGGAGTAATCTAGGAACATTGACTTTAGCTTCTTATGTACTCACAGCCATCAATATCGAAAAATCTAAAGACTTTCATACAAAACTATGACTTTATTTATTTAGTCTACGGACAGCCCAAACTGAGACGAGTACACCAATGATGATAACAGTGCCTACAGTGTACCAGCTTGGCTCTGACAGGCGAAAGTCTAACACAGATACCTGGAAAAAAAAGTAAGCTGGCATTAATTAAGATAGAATTCTTTTTGTAACCTCTTTTTTTCTCTCCCTCTCTTTACCAGTGAAGCAGTTCCTGGGATACATTACATTTATTTAGGAATAACTATAGAATACCCCGCCAAAGCCTTTCTCAATCCTAACCCTAAACCTAACCCCAAGGTACTCGATTGTTTATTCCTACAATAAACACGTACGCGTGTAGGCAGCCCACTATGATACTTTTCCTTGCAGGGTATTCTATAGTTGTACTGTGCATTTTTATATACCCTAGCAATGGCTGCAAGAAAAATTCCTCTGTTTGTACAAGAAATCGAAAATTATGAACCATATTTCTTTATTTTCACAATAAAGTACAAAATATTATTTTATAAATACAATATTTCCGAGTTCTGAATTAAATTTTCGAGCAAAAGCCATGTCTCTGAAGCATTTAAAATTTTATTTGTGGAAGTGAAAAACGAAAGATGTATATTTTAATAGATGGGGATGACAGCAAGAAGTGTTTAAAACTGTCTGGTGGACGTGTTGAATATATTAGTAGAATAATGAAGTGCATTCGTGGTGAATGATATCAAGTGCTTAATTGAGAAGAGAACAACAATAAGTCTAAACGCGTCGAGGAAGATTATCACTGAGTGATAATAAAACCATTCATAAAAGCATTAGTTATAGCAAGGATGAAGAATGTTTCTTCTTGTGGACTTACCCAGCCACCATGTTCTGCAATCCAGCGAGCGATCCTCTCGCGGAAGATAAAATCAACTATAAACCGGATTACTCTCCTTAAAAAGCTACCACTGAAGCCTCTACGGATAACAGTTATTGCTATTTCATAGCCAAAACATAATAAGGCAATGATACGACCCCAATTTATGCCAGAACGAAACAACCTTCGAGCGACCCCGGCAAATGTTTCATACGCAGCGTCTGACGTTAGTGATAACGAATCGATCATGTCGTGAAACTGGTCTCTATATTTAGCATCTATTTCGTCTCCAACTTCTCCTAGACGTTGTCCGATTCTGTTGATGTCGTGTCGTTGAACATCGTTGAAGGATCTTAGTTCTTCTAACGCATCTGAACGAGCAGAATCAAACTGTACTTCGTCGTCTCCTCGTTCAGTTTCTTCTTGAAAACGACGATAGACAAATGTACGAAAAACCCCTTCAGTGTCTCGAACTACCTCTCGTTCTTGCTCTTCTGGGATATCAGCCGGGCTAACATCGTCCGAATTATCTCCGCCTGAAGCCATTTTTTTAAATAAGATTTTTTTGGAACGATTTTTCGATTTTACTTCTTGATGTAACGCGGGCTATGAAATGACCAGCGGGTGACTGAGTGACAGTATTACGTCATGTTAGTATCCAGGCTTACTGATGAGAAATGCGAAAAGAAAGAAAGAAAGAAAGAAAGAAAGAAAGAAAGAAAGAAAGAAAGAAAGAAAGAAAGAAAGAAAGAAAGAAAGAAAGAAAGGAAGAA
>NW_022258892.1:231797-261296 GCF_009602425.1 Actinia tenebrosa | reverse complement strand
TTTTATTTTCATTATCTTAAAAGTCTAACATCAGAATATTATAGAAAACCTTCTTAATTGATAACTAAAATAGTTAGTTACCTCGAATGTCGGCAATAAGCCATATACATCCCTCGGGCCTGCGGCCCTCGGGATGTATATGGCTTATTACCTCCGTTCTCGGTAACTAACTCTTACATAACTTAATCCCGTCTAGAAACAACAGCGCGGCAAGAAAGTGCAAAAGTATTGACACAGGAAACAGAAAGCTACTTTGAATTTTATTAAGTTTCTCGCCATAGCTTTTATCATATGACTTTTGCTTTCTTTTGACTGATTTCTTTCAATTTTCCCTCCGAGAACAGATAGGCATTTCCCGCCATTTTTTCCCGCCAAACGCGCACGCGCGTTTCAAATGTTTGTTTCTAAATCGAGGTTCGTCGTACCTTAGGTTGGAAAAGTATAGCTCATGGAAGGGGATGGGGGTGGGTGGTGCTCAAAGGTCAGGTCCTCCTCACAAAACAGCTGATATCATGACATTGGAAAAAGGAGTAATTTTGAAAGTATTTTTTGTCGCGAGGAGACCTTACCAAATAAACAAGCTACTCATACAGACTATGAACATTCAGCCTATGGCACCTAGGAAAGGAAACCGCTCCGAAAACAACTGACAACCACGTGCGCGTGCAATTAGGGTCGTTCCATACGCCGCTCTGAACAGCTGCCGCTCCAGTGCGCATGTACGTGCATGGAAAACCGCATGACTTTACGATGTCTTTTGGTCCTTTTCATATATCTTGAAAAGATTTTTAATCCATGTATAAAAGCATCAATTTTATTTACAAAGGATTCCGTGTATTCTAAAAGAAATTTATTCCAAAAATAGTAGTGTTTCTCGATGAAAAATCAAGATCAATAGTACAAGTTCGAAATTACACATCAATTATATGGATACCGATATATTTACACATCTTTTCTTTTGGTTTGCTTGAATTTATTGGCGCGCACTGACCAATTATGTACCGTAAGAATGGACTACCAATAAAATGCATTCAAAAAGAGCACCTTCTGAAAGCACCAACCGTCGTTTTCAAATGGCTTCCGTATCCAAACACTTTAATGGTATTCACGTGGGTATTCACGTGGGTATTCATAACTTGAGATTGGATAATTCAGAGTGATCCGTCTGAAGGTCACACTTCTACACGAGGTCGACACGAGTGAAAAACGTCTGCGCATGCTCTGAATCCGTATGTAAATTAGTCAAAATATATGTAAATTTGACTTTCAAACATGCCTGATAAATTCTTTCATATTGTGTTTGTTAATACAGTATCTTGGTTTGACAAAAGTATACTCTTGAACTTTTTTGTATACTTGGAGAAAACAAACATTTATTTTCTCACTCAAACTCTTCAAAATTCTTAGAAAACGTGCTGAAGTGCACGCATGCGCGAACGTTTTTGTCTAGTGTCCACAAGATCTGTTTTACTTTGCCGCAAAGAAATTAAGAACATTCTCCGATGCATTATTCTCAAGGACACCATGAAATATTTAAAAGAAATACTATAAGAGATGRGCGGTGCACCGCAAAGATTTAGAAGACATCCAGAAGCCCCCGGGCATTCAACACTTATAGGCAGACATCTGCACGCAATCTTTACTATGGAAGTTTGTGGACCGCGTTTATCAATAGAGTCAGACATGTGCACGCAATACGCCGGCTTAACCCACTTTTTCATGAAGAAGCAAAAGCTTATAACCTAATTTCTGTCTTCTTTACATACAGGTTTTCTTTCTTGTGTTATCACTCGTCTAGTTTCCTGAGGATTTTTCTATGCGCGAAACAAAACTTAAGGTGTCCGTACACCTTGCTATCACCGTCCTTTACCAGCTTGACTCAGTTGCGAGATCTGATCAAAATGAAGACTGACGATTCATTATACTATTCATTCAGGTTTTATGATGTATATAAGAGAGTAGCTCAGGTTCTACCTCAGTAACTCAATCGCTTCGGGTCCCCGGTATCGTAAAGACGTGGAATATACTATAAGAGAATGTTCCGTGCATGTTAATTTTAGGACTTTGGGTTCGTTATCTGATACAGAGTTAATATTATGAGAATTCGAAAATTTGTGCTCCAAACATCAAAAAGAGAGGAAGTGGTCTGTTCCCTAAGCCCCGAGTGGGGGAGGGGTAGTACATGAGAGAAAGGTTATTCTCTATCGAATAGTCAGAATCCCAGTTCCAAGTTCTCGCCACGGTTACGGAAGCATGCTTCTCACTCGCTCCGTCACGTGGTTCGTTCATCGTCCCAGGGTATATGACGGACACTTGCTTCGAGTATTTGTACAAGAGTATTACCAATATCGTTGTCAACATTGACTATCAACTGTCGAAACGCAATCATCATTCGATTCATTAACCCCTACAGACGACTTATGAAAACCGTTCGGAAGTCGTTCGTCCTGCTTTGTAAGGTCATTTCTCATCCTAACTTGCTGTGATAACTGTTCCACCTCATGTGCGAGTACCTTCACAATGTACCCACTTTTTCTTCGGTCTCTATTCATCACAGCAGTCAGTTCTTCTAATTGGTTTTCCAGCTTATTTGCTCGATTCCTTTCCCAGGTTAGTTTTTCGTAGAGCATTTTGTTTTTTTCTTGTAAATCGGTAATCAAAGTCGATAATGTTTCAGGGCTGTCGAAAGTCATGTCTTGGCTTCTGCGATGTTTTTCTTTGATAAGTTTTTGTTTTATCTAGAGAAAATAGTAAATGTAGGTTATTCAGATACGTTGGTTGGTTGGTTAGCAAGAGGTAAGAAGTTGGGTAGGTATGTAGGTTAGTAAGGTAAGTTAGGTCTGTTTGATGTAAGTGATTGGTTTTGCAATTATTCAAATAAGCCTTTTCATAGTTTAAGAATCGATTCCACTGCGCATGCGATTTTATCCCGAATTTCTCACCTTCTTTTGCCTAAACCTTCTTTTGTTCTTAATAAAACAAAAGGTGAGAAATTCGGGATAAAATCGCATGCGTAGTGGAGTCGATTCTTAAACTATGAAAAGGCTTATTGTTATAGGGTGACAGATTGCTTCGTGGTCAGCGGTTGGCTCGGTGAATTATATCGACATGCGCAACACGCTGTATGTTCCATGCGCATCACGCATGACTCACGTCTTTAAGACTAAAAGGCACCATGATTCACATGCGACACATACCGTATTACCAAATAGACTAAAAATATTAATAGACGCCCCCCCCCCCGAATAGACGCCGCATCTGCGGTGTGGCGTTTATATGAGGAGATAATAATTTATGATAAATGATATAGAAAAAGTATATTTCAAGTTTAAACCAGCAACGGAAATTTATTTTCTTTTAAAACAACATTTTAAAGTTCAAAGTGACTGTACTATTTTGCTCTTGCCTTAAGTTCTCTTTCAAGAATTCTTATTGAATGAAGCAATTTTTGAATAAACGCCGACGCCGTCCCCAAATAAACGCCGCAGCTGGCCCACGAGAAATTAAATAAACCCCGCGGCGTCTAAACGAGTAAATACGGTACGACATAGCCTTGTTCATGATTTCTGCGTTCATTCCCTCGCCAACCAGTATCACATGAAGCACGCAATATGAATGAATGAAAGATTGCCGGTGCAATTGCTGGTTTTCATTGCCACCATATTGGTTGAACTTAACTCACATGGCAGCCGTGTTTTTTGTTTAATATTCATTCTCTTGTTCGTAATTAAACGGCCAGAAAAAAAAAAAAATTATATATTTTTTGATAATGAAGTCAAAATCAAATTTCCAACACAGGGGCATATCCACGAATGATTCTAATTCCCATTTGCTGACAAATTAGCTTTGCCCTCAAGGCAGAGGGGGGAGGAATGATTTGTTGACAACAGTGGAGTCATGCCTCCCTCATCTCCTCCCATCAAGAGACCATAAAGAAAAAGACTCACCTTTCTATACCCCAATGCAGCTTTTTGTAGTGTGCAGTATGTTTCCTTATATCGGTGAAGTTGTAGTTTTGCGAGGTCAACACATCTCATAGCTGCTCTAGCCCCAAGGTGGAGAGAATTTGAAGCGATCACTCGTTCAACAGGCGAGCTCGATTCGCGCCATTCATCAAAACACGCGCTCCAAGTCCCCTCCTCGAATGCATTGTCTCGGCCAAGGGCCAAGGCTGGGTCATTCATGTTTCTCTCTCTTAGCTTGGCAAGCTTCTCGTTTAGGATGGTGTTGACTCGTTCATCTTCCTGGAAATAGAAAATGGTGAATTATTAATGAAAGACTGCTTTAAATGAAGCAAGATGTTTACTCTGGTAGGGCTAACCAGTACAATACAACGATGGCGTAGCGAGGTGGGGCAAGGTACCATTTTCCCGTCAACCCACACGCATACGAGTTTTATCTTTAGAGGTTCGGGGAGAAGGCTTCGCTACGCCATTGCAATACAATACAGTAATCTTTGTTTATAGAGGGAAGGAAAGCACTCGGCCTAAGACTTGTGCCCCTAGCGTACAGCATAGGGTTCTACGTCCACACAGTAAGACCCAAATCTAAGCTAGAGAGCCTAGGATGTTGGTTTTTTTTTAAATTTTACTACAGCGCTATCTTAACGCGTTAACGTGGTATAATCATGAAGATATAGTTTACTACTGACGCAAGACACTAAAAAGATTTCTACGTCTACGGTCAGACTAGTTCCCACGCCCGCGATTTGACCTCATCATAATTATAGTGTGTGTTGTTTATACTTTGATGAAAGTATAAGTGTACTTTGATACACGAAGATGAGTTGAGTAACTAAAAAATGTCTGCTAATAATATAAGTTCATAGTTGGCGCCGCCACAAGTAGCGAGAATTTATGAGAGCCTTTTGAAGACTGGTTYATAAATACTTCAGTGTTTAGGTGCAAAAGAAATGCTTCTCAAGTTATATCATATCCTCAATAACGAAACCTGATCCATCCTCATTGAGATATATCCGAAGACAGATTCTGCATATCATAAAGTTTATGACGAGACTCGTAATTCACTTATCCCCCGTCAACAGAAGAAAATTAGAATAATTACTAGTTATTGTAGTTTACAAAGCTTGAAGAAAACCTCGATATTTTAATATTAATTTTAATACTAATTAAGTTTTAACACTTCGAAGAACCAAAACACTAACGCCTGATGCCTTTGTTGGTGTCATATACATGTGTTGGACTCGAGAGTTGTATATGATTAGCCCCACTATCCATACATTATATATACATATACAATCATTTTTTAATTTGCAGCCCTCGGTCTTGGATTTCAATGCAAACCCTCGCCCTAGCGTTTTAACCTTTACATATATATATCTCAAATATGCATGCACAAATCGTAAAAAGCTCATTTTATTACCATTTCAGTTAATTTAATTAACTACCTTAAGAATTTTCAAGACTTCCTCAATATTAATGGCTTTAATTTATTGTCCTACGAAATATATCCTTTCTGGAATCTTTTCAAAGCCTTTGATGTACCAGCTTTTAATGTGGTTGCGTCCTAAGTACATTTACAACAAGCAAAGAAAAAAGTCCAGGCTTATTGGGACTTATGATATTTTTGTGTCATACTGAAAGGATGACTGATCTACTTGAAGATCTGTAAAGACAGTGAAAGCTCATGTAAACGGAATATGTACATATAAACACAGCTGCCTGGCTCGTAGATTCAATATGAGTAAAATCCCTTAAGTCCACTTAATAAATCCAACTTCTGGTCGATTTTTTTAAACCAATTATCCGAAAAATTTAAACACGAATAACGTGACACAACAGTTCAACAGTATTCTAAAGATGTCTGTATAACCTAAACTTCTATGCGTCTTGCGTAATAATTTCTTAACCGTGTGGTTATTTTGAGTTAGATGTTTAAATACGAGTTATGATTAAGTTTTGTTTTCGTTTATTAGGCTGCTGAAAATGTATAGCATTCGCATCGACGCGGGAGGTTATTATTTATACGAGATTTTATACTAAGCCAGAATAGATATATAAACTTATCTTCAAAACACGTGGTAAAAGTATATAACATCAATAAAAGCATACTTTATTCAAAGGGTGCTTTAACCTAAGTATAAGTGAAATTCGATTAACTTTGGCAAGAGAGTGCCCAAAAATTCAATCAGTCGTATACGGAACGCAGACAAATCAATCCTCACTTTGAGCGATAGTTTGTGAGTCTTTCTACTTGAAGCCTGAAAGTGAATCTTTGAATTGAATTCAATGAATAAACCGGACTAAATCTTCTTGAAGCGCTCTGAAATAATTCGGGCCTTCGACAAGAGATTATTGATTATGTTCTACTTAAAATTCAGGTAGTTCACGACCAGTTTAGCGCAAAGAATAATTGTTTACCGCCAAACATGTATATTCGAGTAATCTAGAACTAGTTTATAAATATATTTTATAGAATGTAACGCAAATACTTTACCATTAACAGTTCTAAAAGTTCCTCTTTTAACTGTAGCTCGGTTTCTAAGAACAGTAGAAGCTTCAACATGCTTTCAAATGTCGAAGTTGACGTTCTCTCCATCGATTTGACTGGCTTCTTGTAGTTCGGTTCACGATAGACAACACTCGCCATTTCACTCGATTTCCGTCCAGAAGTTGATGGTTTAATACCTTTTCTTCCGGCGTTCTCTATTGCATTCACTAAAAATAAATGTGTGRTTTTGGAAAGACACTTATTGTGTTACCGATAAGCTGTTTAGAGGGCTGAATATTCATAGAATACCAGTAGAACTTGCATGGTGATGTGCATAGGACTTTGACGAACAGATATACTTGAATGAGAAATTGATCATGCTTCAGTGAATACTTTATGCTTTCTTGACGCAAGTTCAAACAAAAAGAATGACAGGCCGGAAAAGGAGTAAAACTATGAGCAAACTCTAATCATTTATCTTTGATAAACAACATCATGGAACCTACTAGGCATGGGATAAAAATTTTTTTTTAAAGATTTCATAAAATTAATGTATTTTAATAAGAGTGAGTTAATTTTAAACTGTCATATCACCCGCTGACAGCCGTACTCATTAACAAGACAGATTTTTGTTTGTTTTAATAATATTTGTGGTTCTGCGATTGATCCGTGTATTTCCGCTTTCTTTTTTATAAAAGTTTTCATTCCTGTTCAGTTTTCAAGTGATAAATGGATTTTGTCACGTAATTTCACTTAAGAACATTTAGACGAAAGATCTGACGGTTACTCCCAAGATTTTGACCCCGACACTGCTATCGCGGGAGGAATTACAGCCTGATCAGGAAGCTCGGCTGAAGCCTAAGGGAGAGGTTAGTCGGCCCCTTGACCGTAGATGATTAACCACTTGCTATGACCAGCAAATCCAATGTATCGCAATGATCATTAATTCAAACGCATAAGTCTACTCTTCGAAATGTTCCAGTGTATCTCACGTGTTAGCGCGCACCTTTTTAAAATATTGACAAAACGCAGGAGCGATGTACGAGGGCAGTAAAGGGTGGGCGCCCGGGGGGGTACTCCCCTATATTTGCTATACGGGTATGTGCCGCCCTATAAGGTATGGTTTTTCGGGTTTTGGGTCTGGGGTAGGGTATCATTTTTTGACATTTTGTCTGGGATAGGGTATCATTTTAGTCTAAGATAGGGTTAACGTTTTGGTCGTTTTTGTCTGGCGAATAGGCCACGCTTTCTGCCGACACAAAAACAATAAAAATCTTACTAAATATTGATTGCAATCTATTGTAAAACCGTATTTTCCGTCTTTTAGTCTGGGATAGGGTGTATAATTCTTAGTTTTAGTATAGGGTAGGGTATGTAAAATCAGAATTTTAGGTCTGGGATAGGGTCAGGGTTTTGAGGTCCTGGCGGCACACCCCTACCCCAGTTGGGGTGGTAGTACCCCCCCCCCGGGGGGTGGGCGCACCCTCAAATCCCAGGAGAAACCGTATCTTTTGGCTGCAAGACTAAAACAACAGGACAAAAGGCCACAGCAATTTTAAACCTTTGATTTTAAAAACTCCTTTGCGATTCATAACGATGTTTACATGTAAATCAACCCCATGCACCATATAACCCATTATATACATCTTTACATGTAGACTAGTAATCTTTATGTTCTCTATATATTATAATCTATCGCATCTTAAGATAAGCCCCTGCCATTGACGGTAAACATTTCTTTGTGATGAAAAATAATGCGCAAAAAATTATATGGATTCTACGCAATCAAGAATAAGAATTTTGGGATGACAATAGGGAAACTAAGATAAAGCTGGGCTCGAAATTACAGGAATCATAAGGGATAGCTGAATCTCCCTTCCTGTGACGTCGTAGCCTCATCAACGCTAATCCCCGGGGTTGGAAGGGTGCGCAGACCCWTGACAAACTGCGGAAAACAAACGTCAAATTCCTACCCCAAAGAGTGACCCATTTCAAAGTTGCCCAAGTCTTTGAAGATGGCGACAAGGTAATATTGCCTACACTGAGCGGTGTCATCGAGTAACAATTAAAAAATTCCTTTTTAGGTCTTAAACATTTGAATTTACTGCAACTCTTGCGTCTGTGACAAGAACAACACGAACGACCAAGCAAATAGCAAATTTTTGCTGCCGTTACATGATCGCGCAAAGCAAGAGCCGCCATTTCCGTCGCGTAACCGTGCACTTGCTGATATTTTCCTTAGGAATCCCCATTCATAAAATCAGACTATAACATGCACACTCCTTACGCCACTGCCCACTGCAGCGCTGTCATCCTGGCTGATGTTTTTTTTCAGGTTGTCGAATAGTAAAAACGGCTGTGTTTAACCCAACCAGTTCTTTCAGAAATCAGCCTGTCTAACGCAGAGTATACAAAGTCTAGTATTATATACGAAAACTCTCTTTACTCTCGGTTATATGCCTGAGCCGCAAATAGACATCAGTACCCAAACCTTCCATTGTCTGCAGCTCTAGCGACCCCCCGAGGTACTTGGCATACGCGCGCGAGGTAGGCAAGCCGAATCCCCATCCTGCGATAGGTCCTCCACTAGGGGAGTTGTTGGGATGTCCCTGGCATATGTCACCGAAGATCCCTTGATTGTCTGAAGGCTTGAACTCACTGCGATCACCCATGGTGGTGAATGAATACTTGAAGATGTTTTTGACCTTTGCTTCTGGAATTCCACCACCACGATCAGATATCCTGGGGAAAATATGTCGATTAAGGTTGGAATAAGAGAGGTAGAATACGATTGCTAGTTTCAATCAGCGGGTAAAAGTTTTTGAATATCATTATCTGCCCAAGTTTTGGCGAAACCCTGAACACCATGTGTTAGCTGTCAGACCAGAAAGAATCCTAGTGAAAACTTGATCAAGTTAAAATCCCACAATATGGGATATTTTGAGCTCATTGATCTAAGCTTTTTCTACACGGAAAAAATAAAAATAAGATAAAATAAAACAAAGTCAAGATGCAAGCTTACCTAACATAAAAATCAGTTTCATTGGTGCAAATTGTTATGACTAGGTTAGGTATTTCCAGTGGCTTATCATAATGATACTCTACACTAGCCCTGGAAGATGTCAGCAACAACACAAGCATTAGTAACCTAACATCGGAAACTCCAGGGAGGGAGATTTTTGGGAAACAGCTATAGTGGGTCTCGTATTCCATTGGTGAACAAGGACCTTGTCGACCTTGGCCTTTTTTGGGCAACTATTCATACACACATATACTATAACATTTATATCATATATGTATTTTACTGTAATCCATACCTCAGCACAAGGACTTTCTTTAAAGTCCTCCTACCCTCACAAATTCCAATATTCTTCCATACAAACTCTATAATTTTCTTCTTTCTCTAACCCCCCTACCCCACGAAAATTCCAAATTCCTCCTGGGTGGTGGGGGGGGGGTAGATGTAGAGGGGGGTATGGATAATTTCTAGAACTACACAATATCCACTAAAGTCTCAGCCACCCAATTTTAGTCTTATACATACTTGGCAATTATATTTCTTAATCTAAGTGCCACACTTTCAAGGGTGTTCTGTGGTTATTGAACAAATACCAATCTGCACATGTTAGTTAACCGCCTTTTCTGACCCTGTTCTTAGATAGCAACATGGTGCATTGTGGTCTAGCTTGGGTACTTGAACAATTTTTACTAATCATGCCTTATATGACCATGTTGTTTGTACCCAAGCTAGACTACAATACACCCCAGGGCTTCAAATAACGGCCGGACATCGGACAATGTCTGTCCAGAACTGGGACTTGTCTGGTCAAATCTTTGCCTTGCCTGTCATTTTGATCAGCAACATTTGCCAGGTATGACTAAGCTAAAATTTATTTGTCCTGTTATCATGACCAGTGATTGATCGGCCGTTATTTTAAGCTCTGCACACTATCTACCAACCTCACAAAAGGCCTATTACATTAATTCCTTTTTAGATACCTTAATAAGATACCTTAATAAGATACCTTAATAAGATACCTCTAACATTTTTGACTCATTCAAACTATTGTACATACCGCATAGCATTTTTGATGAGTTCCTGCAGAATATATTCCAGCGGAGCAAGAATGAATGGAAAAACAGCCTTGGTATGTCCATTGATTATTACACCAGGAGCAATACCATAAATATGCTCACATACTTGTCTGTAAATAACAGCATTTAGAACTTAGGGGGGCTAACAAAAATCAAAACTAATTTCTTCCTATCCACAGTAGTCCCCATCCCCCCCCCCCCCCCCCCCCCCAACAAGCACATATATAAGTTACATAATATAATATTCAAGTGACCCCCTTCTGTCATCGTATATTTTGACTAGCCTTCCCCCCCCTTTCTTGTAAATAATATGGCAGCCCCCCTTTTTGACATAAAAAATGAATGGTCCGTTAAGACTATTACTCACACTATTTATACAAGGGGACACTAAAATATTGGACATTGTATTATAAATATTGATTTGCACCAAATCACTTTCTCCTTACCTTGAAAAGTCAGCAGATCTTTCAATAACTTGTTTTAAATTCAGATGAGTACATATAATACCAATATGATTGGGCTGGGGAAAACAAAGATGATCACATCAAGAAAATTATCAATTTTCAATGGATTTAATATAAGGAAGTTGAACACCATGCAATAAATGAGATATACGTTTGTACAGTTAGAACTGACGTCTCAGACATAAGTCTTTCGTTGGAGTATAAAAGGAGCTTTATTAATGTCAGTAGAAAGTCATACATTAATGCCGTCCACCTCCACATAACTATTTACACGACTTTTCTTTTTTTCTTTTCTTTTTACTTTACATTATTTTTATATTTTTTAAAATTATCATTATTATTATTATTATTATCCTTTTATTTATTTATTTTATTATCTTTTTATATACATATATATATGCTTGTTTCACTTACCCGTTCATTTCTCAGACCTAGATGGTGCTCGGCTAACATTCTAATTCCAAGGCGTGACATAAGAGTGTGATCGAGAAAGTTCCCCATGTCATCAAACTGTATAAAAAAGATTTTATCAGTCAAGACTAAAATATTTTAACACTTGTTGCTTAGAATTGTCCCTGAACTGACAATACAAATATATAGCAACACATGTAAGTTTATTAGTAAATGTAATGAGTATTTAACGTTAATCATTCAGGGAATAATTCTCAGTTTTCAAGCCAGCGGCTTACAACTAAGGCGCTAAGCAAAGATTCTTATCATCATATTTTCAAAAATACTTACTGAGATATGTTTTTTACACTCTTGAAAGCCTTCTGCCAGATTTGTAACAACATTTTGATGGTCAACTAGTAATCCTGTGACCATCTGACTATAACGGTCCTCTGTTTCTAGCTTCTCTACCTATGAAATGGTAAAATACTATAATAAATAACAAATTATGGTAAAATAAGTTGATTTACCGGTACTTTAGGTGCTCAGACTGAGTGTTGAACATGACAGCCACCGTATATTTTACTCAAATATTTTACTAGTTTTCTCACTGGACTCTGAAGATGACTTCTGCTCAGGTTGTCGAAACGTCAGTCACCACCAACAACAGTCTTTCTCAAGACCACACTCACCCAGATGATCACACTTCACGACAAATTTCAACACCTGGCTTCAAACCATTTACTCTCAAATATTTCATGTTACTATTTTTTTCTAGAGTCAACACTATTGAGTTAAAACTTTGCCTTATTAATAATACTGAGGTTCTCTTTTCATTTAATCTGGGGCTCATTTTGATACAACTGTTTGCTTTAAGGTGGGTAGGTTCATGTGAGCTGTTAGCTAGTGCAAGGCTTGCTCTCTGACAACATGTAAACCCTGGCGATTCACAAGCGAAACAGCTATTTATCTATATATCATAAAGAACTAAAAATACATCAAACTCATATTAGGCAATGAATAAACATGGTTAAACCTTACCTTTGGGAATTTGGTAACCATGTTAAAGGCTCTAAGGTACAGTTGATACTATAATATAAGTAGCAAGAAAATTAAAGGAATTAATTGGCAAAATATTTCAGTTGAACATAGAAAAAAGATTGAGTTAAATTAACCAAAGTTATGGTAATTCATGTGCCGTAACTGCTGATTTCATTACTGATGTGCCCATCTGGGATTTTGTATTTTTTACCTAGTTTCCAGATATCAAAGAAGCTAATTGTGACTATTGCCAGTGTAAAAGTCTTGACATCTATTTGTGGTGGGCATGTAGCAATGAATTCATTGACATTTTGTGGTTGTA
Organism: Actinia tenebrosa; assembly: GCF_009602425.1. The sequence goes on along the minus strand of NW_022258892.1, from coordinate 248,534 downwards.
CAGACTACATAATGCTATGAAAGTCATTGTCTCGAACGTACCACATCATGTATGACTGGGTTTGAAAGCACAATGTATGGAAGCTGCTGAAATTCTACCACACGTCGTGCAATCCTTATTGGTAACTCCTTCTGTAGATACAGAGCACTTTTCTGGGGGTGAAATGAAAAATTAACAAGAATTAAAGATAGACCTTCATATCATATTGCTTTATGGATCTTATTCACAATGTTAATCCCCAGAGGACATAAAAAACTTTCTTATGACTGCCTAAACCCAACAAGTGCTTGAATCTAGGGCTATACCATGAAAAAATTTATTGTTCCCGCAAAAATGGCTGCCATGTGAGAAAAAGGGCAATGTTTTTTCAGTGGCAATTATATTTTCTACATTTTTTCTGGCTATTATTTATTGCATGTCCCAAATGTAAAAAATAATAGCAGAACAAAACAAAACAAAACGAAAAGAGGAAAAAGCAACATTTTTTATAACAATATTAGCAATTGAGATAATAATTTATAAGTTGTAAGTAAAAACAATATTGAATGACAAAATGAAATGCAATAAATAATATATGCAAAGATTTCCTAATAAACAGATGTTGCTACTCATATTAAACAAATTATTCATTGCCTAGAGAATAACATAAATAATAAGCTCATCATCATAAACAAAAATTGGAAAATAAAATTACAAGTAAGCTTAAAAAGGCTAAGTCTAGTGCAGAAAAAAAATATAGCTTAGGTGTGTAGAGAAATTTGACTTCAAGAGAAATTTAAAAACTGTTCTATAATCAAGAGAAATCCAAATGGACTGCGAAATGGAAGATTGGTTTTCCCCTGAAGTCGGGATTGAAAAGAAAACTTGCCCTCTGGGCTGCTAGAGTCATGACAATATTAAGATGTACAATTATGTTTGTACTTGTTCTGGTCACGGTAGTGTAAATATTCATCATGATAACTTACAATAAGATGACTCCCATCTTTGGACTTTCCAGCAAAGAGCATCTGATAAGGAGTAAGACGAACAGACGACTGAAACATAAAGACACAGAGGGGAAAATATGAGTCAAGCTTACGCTCTTTGCCCAAGGTGTACCTCATGTTGCTGTTGAGTGTGTTGAACAATTTTTTGTACGAAAATAACAATTCCCAAAGGGACTGAATAAATCTCCAGCTATCTTTGAGCTATGAGTAGCATTCTTATTACTTACCTTGGAAGCATATTCGTCTAGAGTTTGTTGCTTAACATAAGACCAAGGTTTTGTTTGAGAACCATACATCGACATACTAGAAAGCCCACATTGTAGTTGAGGCAGCCTACTCGATGCAAGCCCTGGCAAACGACTGAATCCTCTTTGTGCTAAAACACAACTCATCTTTATGGACAAAATAGAATAAATCTACAGTATCCTAAGAAACCTTCTTTTTCTCGATCTCCAAGATGGATTTTTTACGATATTTTCAGATATTTTCAGATATTTTCTCGACCTTGGCCTTTGGATTCGATTATTTAGTCCTTGCATTTATCCCCATTGAAGCCATGATTTTTGAACCATTTCAGTAAGATTCCGCTATATTTTTGATTATATTTCCACCATTTGATCTACATCTTGGTAATCCAGAAGAATAGTCCCAAAATCTGAAAGAAAGTGGCTTTTTTCCAGAGAAAGAGATGTCACAGGCGGCACAGGACGGTGTATTTGGATATTTTCGTTACAAAGCAACATGAATCTAAGCTACAGGTTCTTACACCAATCAGAATCCAGGATTTCAATGATTCCTGCATGATGTCCACGTGCTTTGGGTTTCACGTGTGACGAATTTCCGGTTAAACTTGTTAAAACAACAAGACAGGCAAAAAATATCTGAAACATCAGCAAAAAATATCAATGAGAAAAATATTTTTCTTAAACAGATAATAGACTCGTATTTAATCCTTATATCACCACCATGTAATATCCGTTGTTTATATTAAGAAGCAAAAGAGGATCGAATTTTGAACTTGTTTATAAACATATGTGTGATCATGAGCCTTCAATGCACGTACACGCTGCGTGCAAAAACTATCCAGTCACGGAATATATTTTTTGATTTAGAACTCTAATATCATTTCATAATATTGAGAAGACAATTATAGTGACCAGAAAAAAGAGTTTTTCGTCTGCAAAGTGTGAAAAGGAGCTTGCCGAAGAAAAGTTCATTTTTTGCTGTATCTCCCCTCCCTCGCGACAAATCAACTAGCTGCGTCGGGTTTTTTCGGCCAGCGGTGTCCTTGATTGGAATTCTGGGAATTCCTGTATCACAGGGAATGTTTATTTTTGGAGCTTAGTTATAAAAGACTGGATTTATGAACAAATAAATCACACCGATCCCTCTTACCCGCCTTCCCAAGACACTCTACTGACTCCTCAAAGAAGGGAAGAATGTCTGGGGAAGCTTCTCATTCGACTACGATTCGTGGATCGCCGACAAAATACGTGAAGTTGAATGTGGGTGGTTCGTTACACTACACAACTCTTGGGACACTAACCAAACATGATAACATGCTACGGGCCATGTTTAGTGGAAGGATGGAAGTATTAACGGATACAGACGGTAGATAATACAACTACTTGATTGAAAAAGATGATTTTGCAATTTTKTTTTGAATGCGGAGTTGAAATATGCGAAGTGTTCAAATATTTTTTCTTGAAAGCTGCTTGTCATATCTGTCAAACACGACACGAAATTGTGTTGTCAAATTGTTTTATACGAAAATTTCATAATAATTGGAAGTGTCATCATCATTCATAATGATTATAATTGAATGATTTTGACTCATCACTTGGTATAAGCTAGAAAGCAAATATAACGCTAGGGAATTTCTGAAGTGCAAGTAGAGGATGCTTTGATTCAATCGCTACTGACTGTTGCTTTTATACCCATTATTCAGGCATAATGTCTTGCCAGAGAACAAATACACAAGAGGATTTCCTTTTTTCTGGAACGTTATTTTAAGAATGGGAAGTGGAAATAAATGAATAAGACCCAAAGATACAAATTGCCCATTTGGACCAAGATGTTATGACCAAGTGCAGGCCACTTGCAAAAATAAGTTTGGCACCATGAAATATAAAAGCACTCTTGAGAAGTTTGGTACTTTACAGATAACTAAACAATACATCATTTCATAAACAAAGCTTTGATGAAAAAACTTGGTCGTCATACACATATTTTTGCACACAACCTCTCCATGATGCACTTCATGAAAATATCTCTGAAAATTGCTATTGAGTAAATCTTATTCCATCCCAGAAACCCTGATAAAGTAATTTACTTCTGACAGCCCCTTTTTGTACATATTTGATTTAATTGTTTACAAAACTCTGTAATTAATAGGTTGGATTCTCATTGATCGTTGTGGGAAGCATTTTGGTATGATCTTAAATTTCCTTCGAGATGGCTCAGTTCCTTTACCACAAAATGAGGTGGAGCTGAGAGAGATTTATGCCGAGGCAAAGTACTACCTAATAGATCAGCTAGTGTCACAGTGTGAAGCCTTATTGGCTAAGAAGAAACAGCAACACGACCCTATTTGTAGGGTGCCTCTCATAACATCAACGAAAGAAGAAAGATTGCTTGTCAGTACTGCAAACAAAGTAAGTAAACTGGTACGTAAGAATAGCTACAGTAACTTTCATTATTGCCATGGCAACAGGGAGGGTTACTACTTGAACTGTAACATTTATGTATGTGGTAAACATGTACCCTAGCCTTGAAGTGCCATGAACCCATGTACTACTTATGTCATGTCAAATRCCTGTCCTTAGTGAATGAGTATTATGGTTATATGCTACAAGTGTATAACCCAATTGTAGAAAGCTTGCTTCATATGCTCAAAGGTTTTTTTTTCCATCTTAGCCAATTGTCAAGCTGTCATATAACAGATCAAACAACAAGTATTCTTACACAGGGTAAGTTCAGAAATTTTTACTAGCACCCTTTTTATTTTTTTCTAATTTTATCAATACCCTGAAAAAGCCTTGGGGCTGACCAAAGGGCACAACTTATTCACATATTTGATATATTGAATGTTAGGTTTTGTGGAGGGAGAAATAGTGGAGAACCCAAGGAAAGACCCTCAAATCTAGGAAGAGTCCTAACAAAATCTGATACTGAGATACTAAGTCCAGCATCAGATACTACCAATACCAGAACCACTTGCATATTTTTCATTTTTTAGTTATATATTAGCATAAATTAGTTATCTAATGAATATAACATTCCATACTTGACAGGCAATCAGATGACAATCTTCTAAAGAATATTGAACTGTTTGATAAGCTTTCCCTTCGGTTCAATGGCCGCATTCTTTTTATAAAAGACTTAATTGGAAACAATGAAATTTGTTGCTGGACTTATTACGGCAATGGAAAGAAAACAGCAGAAGTGTGCTGTACGTCTATTGTTTATGCAACAGAAAAAAAGCAAACCAAAGTTGAATTTCCAGAGGCAAGAATTTATGAAGAGACTCTCAATGCGCTTCTTTATGAAAACAGAGGAAGTGGGTCAAATGTACCAGATGCGGAATTGCTTCATGCCACAAGAGGTGCTGTGGGTGCTCGTGTCATTCATGACTCAGAGGAAGAGCCAATGAGAAGACACCGAGCTGGAGGAGATGGATAACGATCTTTATGAATATCTTTACGTCATACCATAATGAAGTTCTGTTGGTCCTCAAAGTATTTGTACATTTTTCTAATGGTTGTTGGTCATGAATTGAACTTTACCCACTAAACTCAGAAATTAAATATGGACAAATCCTGTCTTATAATTGGTATACTTTCTATATTCAGCTTATAAGCTTAAATTTTCACATTCAGAGCTAAGAGTCATTTATTTGTAATCTCCAAGCTCATGAATTATTAATTAATTTATAAACAACAGTGAACAGCTACTGCTTAATGAGAAAAAATAACTATAATAAATACAAAAGTATGACCACATTTACATACTTTTATGCACGGGCTCTGGTACATTAAACTGACACATTTTGATGCAAAGCTGGCTGGTCTTACCAAATGAAATGTGTAAAAATTTGTTTGGCAACAAGAAGCCTGTTCATAGAAGTATGTGAATTTGTGAGAAACCCTTTAAGACTGGTTGAATATAAACTCGTAACAAGATGTAGATAAATTATATATAAATACTTTGAACCAGAGATATAATTTACAAAAAAGTAGTTTTATTATTTCTAGAAGAATAAGTTATCTAAATGTGCTTGATGTCTTGTTCCTAACCTACCATAGCATATAAAAATAGTATTCCTATACCACACTCCATTTAAAAAAAAAATGGGAATGACGTGTGTATGTATGTATCCTGGGGGGAGGGGGGGTACTCTGCCAGAATTTGGGTAGAGGTGTTCTGCTGGGATTMTGAAAGGGATACCCTGTTTATGACAAAAAAAAAAGGAATTTGTAGACCCTGTTAATGACAAAAGATATAATTAATTGCACGAGTTCCTGTTTCAATTATCATGTATTGTTGTTTTACGACCATGATAACCAGTTTTGTTCAATACGAAAGTAGAATCCATGAATATGACAGGAAACTCAGGAAAAACTTGGGACTTGAGTGAAATACCCTCGAGAAACCATACCCTGTTCAGCAGATCATCCCTGTATAGTCCATATATGGGAGTACCCCCCCCGGGGTATATATACACAAGGCTCTGGATTTGGAAAGTCTGGGGGCTTAGGGAGGAAAATCCTGATTAGGTGGGAGGACTGGAGAGGGAATGAGGGAGTTATATTTTTAGGCAGCTAGCACTGCTGCTCTCCCTACTCCCTGGAAAAGCCAACCAAGCTAGGATTCTACAAGAAAGATGCCCAGCAGCTGTATTTTTTCCATTAAACACTACCTACATCATGTTTGTAATTGCGATCGTTGCCGAGCAACGCAAACTGTCCCAACTAGATACCTTAAAAAAGTCTATACAGCTGAAAAGCATTCTGGGCAATAGAGAGAGATTCAAAATGGCGGACGGCACGGAAGGTTTTTACTTCGATGAATTGAATAAAGTACGGGTCTTAGAGCCTGAAGTAAGCCAAGAAACGATGAAACTCAAAGAGGAGTGCAAAGAGTTTGTCGACAGTGAGTACTCTGTGTATTACATTTTAGATGAAAGTGAAAATTTGAGTTTCCATTTGGATAGGATCTTCGACTCATTCGCTGATACAATACGTTAACATTTGTTTACATCTGTCGAAAAATAATCTCTAACGTGTCTTTGTCGTTAATATTTTAACAGAAATAAATGATTTTCAAAAGATCGTTGGTGGATTTATCGATACGGTCGATTCTTTAGCCAAGGAGGTCGAGAAAGAAAAGATGAAGGTTGGTTTTGTTTTTGTCATCAGTCTCCCTGGTTACATTCATCTTGCATAACATAATATAAACTTAGCTTTTTTATTACACAGGCGATCGGCTCTAGAAACTTGTTAAAATCCATTGCTAAACAAAGAGAATCTCAACAACAACAGCTGAGGGCTTTAATAGCCGAAAAAAGGACACAACTTGAAAGGTGTGCTTGAATTTATTTTTATTTTACCTTATTATTTTCTTTTTCTCGTAGTAATGGTCGTAATGAAGTGGGGGAAATCTTATGCAAAGAAATTTTATCCATTATTTTTTTGTTGAATTTCTGGCGTTTTTTTTTTTCAGTTGTAGAACTGAGTTCTATTGCTGCTTTTTTAATGCTGCACCCCTTCCTGTTGGCTAATACTTTCACACGTTTCTTTTAATCGGATCATATGAACTTAATAATAATATCAGATGTCAGTGTAGAGTTACTTTATCACCCTGTGAAATACCAGTATGGTAGGTAGCAGAGAGTACAGTACAAGCTGACTGATTTTACTCAGTTCATGAGAGGTTAAACATAATACATTGTAGAAGATACTTATTTTACATTGTTTCCTTTTGTTTTACTTTCACTGTAAGTAACGAATCATACGACTTTGTTTTAATGGCCAAGTCACTTTAAAATCATTTTAGTCCAAATATAGTTAGTAGTAGATACTTCGCAAATTTACAAATTGATGTTCAATTTTTTTATTTTCGTCCAAAATTAAAATAACTGCATGATTCAAATGTTTCGTTGTTTACAGGTTTAGGCTACAACATGAATCACTCCAAAAAGTAGAAAGCGAACAGAATGAGTTTATTGAACAGTTTATCCTACAAAAGTAGACCAGACAAACACAAGTTTGTGAAATATTCTAAGGTAAACTATGTAGTAAAACCCAAAACAACATCTGGTTGATTGAACTCTTATCATGGTTCATATTAAATTGGAATTAATATGTTGGGATTTTTGAAGGGAATGAAAGTGGTAAATGGGAAGTAAAATGGGATATAATAAAGTGAGAAACTGGAGAAAAACCCACAAGTCAAATTCTACTCCTATATGATACCTCCCATACCCCACAAGAGATTACTAAGCAGTGGGAAGGTTAAAATTTACTTTCTGGACTCCTCCACCCTCTATGGTCAGCACATATTCCTTTACCATCTCATATATCAAGGATCCARACTATACTTTTATTTGTTATCCAAATAAACCCCTAATGTGTGTCTGAGGTGGTTATTTTTAAAAGCAACATTACACACAGATTACAGAGTACCAGTGGGTGATGTGAGGTCACTAAGAATCACACTGTAGACCCACTTAGCTAACTGCTAACTGTTTTTCTTTGTTTTCTTGCAGGATAAGATTTCATATATGTAAAAATAACCTACAATGATTATGTTTTGATATAACTGTACTGTAAATTTTTAATTCATTCTACCCTACTTACCTAATGAATAAGAAATATCATCATTGCACAAGTCCACACCAAGGGGCGGATCCAGTTATTTCAGAAAGTGGGGGCCGTTCAGTCCTGTATCCATCGGCTGCCAGAGGCGGGAGCAACTAGGGRGGTCAATTTTGAAATTTAGATCCTGAGAAATGCGTTTTCTAGCATTTTGAGGGATTTTGACTAGGATTTTTTTCTATACTTTCTTTTTGCTTTCCGCTTTTTGTCCCTYTTTTATTCAGCAAAAGGGGGCCCGTGGCCCCTTCAGCCCTCCCCTAAATCCGCCCCTGACACCTATAGTTCATTTCTTTTACACTGTGATTTTGGATGCCGTGTTTCCTTGATTACTATTTCTTTATTTATTGGTAATAATTGACATTGTTGATATAGTTCTGACTTTAAAGTGCTACTATGACGAAAATCGCTCAAACTTGGATTCAGCTGAAACTTCCTAAGAATACTCTTTAAAGGTCCAATAATCACTGTATGAAGTGTTTTCTCGATATTCAGGACGAAAGCATGATATTTTTACGATTATGTTTTGGAGTCTGTGACGTCATACACTCAACATCGAACATCACTGCATACATTTCTTTGTAGTTTATGATCAAAATATCAGTAGTAAAGGGAGAAAGAAATACCCAAACACCCCCAAAATATAAATTATAGTCACAAGTAATGTGAAATAAGCACATTAGCCACCCATTGGGCTTCATAGGAATAAAATAAATTAAGGATTTATATACAAAGAAATATATGTAGCAATGTTTGATGTTGAGTGTATGACGTCACAGACTCCAAAAAATTAATCGTAAAAATATCATACTTTCGTCCTGAATATCGAGAAAACACTTCATACAGTGATTATTGGACCTTTAAAGAGTATTCTTAGAAAGTTTCATCTGAATCCAAGTTTGAGTGATTTTCGTCATAGTAGCACTTTAACAAAGAAGCTCATTCTTAAGCTCTTTGAGGTAGACAACAACTATGCTCAAGTTCGGAGTCAGATACCAAGTATAGAATCGAACCATACTCAAAGTAAAATACCTTGAAAGATATTAAATTACATATTAGTGGAAAACTCAGCGCGGACAGATCCAGGATTGTTTCAAAGGGCTGATCTAGTTTCCTCTAGATTGTTCATTGCACTTTATTCTGATAATTCTTAACTCCCAGGAGGGGGTGGCTAGCCACTCAATCTCCCCCTGGATCTTCCAGTGCTCAGAATCCCGTATTAGAATGTATAAGTCTTCTGATTATGTTTTATATCCAGACTCAAATGTAGCAATACTTCATGTGACATAAGTTTTTGTTATTCTTGTGCCAACCAGATATCGATTGGCTGGTGACAAAAAGCAACTTGTGACTAGCTTTTGTGAAAGTGGTTGGCATTAAGCAAGCATTAAGTATCGCGATGGTATTTCACTGTTGATTGTGTTCCTGTTTCTACAGATTCCATGTACATCTTGTAAATAGAAGAATATTTAAATAAAAACCAGCAAGAACCTTTCCTTGAAAATTTCACTTGTATTTTCTTATTGTATCTCATTCATGATTGTTTGAATGGAAGTTAAAATAGTATAACACTACTACTATACCACTTGCTCTAAGAAAATGTACCCTGGGCCCGGTTGTACGAAGGGTGGATAGTACTATTCAATGGATAAATCCTCATCCAGTGAATAAGTGGATGCTGTYATTCAATAAATTTATCCACTGGATAAGACCTATCCATGGGATAGCACTATCCATCCTTCGTACAACCTGGCCCTGGATTCCAGAGGTTATGAAAACCCTATAATAATCCCTTAATCTTTGCTATTATATATAATATTTTCATGCATGCATCCATGATTAAGATACCAAAAAGAGTATATACATGAAATAAATGTTTAAAACCAATAGATGTAAATCCTCTTCAGTCAAAAGATAAAATTAATATTTTTACGATCTTCAAATGCATATACTGTAACTCTTTACATGTAACCCAACATCATTGCTTTTAATATGATACAGCATTAATTATGATGGAGTTATTAAATATATTGTTGATAAATGAATTGTGAATTCTATATTATAAGTGCTTTGTATGAGCCAATTGAGTGCAGGGGGCTGGGGTGATGGAGGGGCCCTCAATCCCCCCTTGTCGATTGATAAAGTATGTGTAGTTGGATATTTATTTTAGACCTTCCTTCATCGTGGTTGTTATGAGTCCATAGGCTTCTACCCAAGCAGCCTTGACTTCAGGCGTGAACTGGTCCCCAAGACCTTTATCCAAGGTCCATATAATTGCCTCACCAACATGCTATGGAGAAAAAAGAAAGTTGAAATAGGGGAAAACCTTTAGAACTTGTAGGCCAGGGTACGGTTGTTCAAAGCCCGATTAGTGCTAATCCTGGGTTAACTCTTAAGACCTATAGAGTTATTCCTGGATTAGCGCTAATCCAGCTTTGAACAACCCAGCCCTGGAGAAAAACCTCTCAGAATTAAGAAGTTAATGACTTTTGTGGGGTCTCAAGGAGAGCGTTAAGTGAGTAGCATGCATGGCTAGACTTTGTGGCACGCATGATAAACTTTTGCTATTTTCTTAGATCCCAGGCCTTGATATATCTTTGAAACTTGCAAGTGCACCATGAACGGGACCTTAACTGTCATTGGCTGATCAACGATCTTGTGCGCTATGATTGGCTCTCGGGTATTTTCAATCTCGTACCGTGACCGTGCCGTTGCAAAGTAATATGAATCTACTCTAGGGCTACTGCAACCTTAAGACATTTTGCGCAATATTTCGAAGAAGAGTAGAGGAACTTGGTTTGCTGTGAAGATCATTTTTCATTACGGCGGGAAACTCAAATGGTCATTCGTTTCTCATCAGTTTCGTTTTCGCCACAACTTTGAAAAATTCTTGTTAGGACAATGTTACAGGGTTTTGCCTGGTTGTAAGAAGAGTAGATAGTGATATGCTTCGTAAAAATCATATCAATTGGATGATTTTATTAGATAACAGCATTACTTTATCTACTGGATCAAGGTATTTATCCAACAGAGGGCGCTATCCATTCTTCGTGCAACCGGGACCAGCTTAATATATATTTAATAAATATGTCGACAAAATTTTTTTTTTTGAAAACACTTTTTAACTTGCCTTGAATTCCTTATCCGTGATTTCAAATCCCTTGTGTAGAGCCCCAAGCTCCACAAGCTTAGGCTTCAAACTTTCCAGGTCGTCCAGTCCCCTGACGGCTACTCCAACAGTGCTCATGACGCCAAGGGCGTGTGCCTTTAGATCCTTGCCGTCAGGGTTGTAACCGAAGGGAAACAAATCACGAAGGTACGGGGCTATCTCAAATAATCTGTGTAAGGAATGATATTGATGATAAGATGGATGTTCCCTTTTTGGCGAAATGTTTGAATTATTTTAACTCGAGTCTCTGTATAGTGGCGCCTAATCGCACTTGGCAGCACGCCTTTCTTTAACGTTATCGTGCACAATTTGCGATAAAAATGCGATAGGAAAGCATGTAGTCAGTCAAGTTTGGTCGCTAGGATGCCTGTGACACTTAGATCGAGTTGAAAGTTTTGCTGGTTCGTTGATGTTTTACCCACCGATTTGCCTGTGACGTAAGTTTTTTTACATGATTAGTTTGGYTTCTTTCCATGAATATAAAAAATTCTCACTCCGTCTCTCCCGAGCAAACTCACACAAATCTCCATTTTCATAATAATTCTTTACAATAAAAACAAACTCTGTTTACAGTCACAATATATTAAAATACGAATAAATTTAGACAAATCTCTTGTCGTTTTTAGCTCAAGAGATAATTCAATTATGACAACAATTCGCCTGGTTTCATAAAGGTTGTTTTTTACAATTAATAGTGCTTGAGATAATAAGATTTTTTACATCACTTGCGAAGCTGTAATTACAACGCACCAGCAAAGGTGACAATTTCCTAATTTTCCGAACGAAACGAAATTTTGAATAATTACTAAATCATTTACTTATTTCTTTTAGTGTAATTATACCTGACTATATGACTAATTGTTTTTAAAAAATTCATTTCTACAAGTGCAACTTTCAACATCTTATTGGAGTACATTGCACACATATGCAGAACGGAAAATTAAACTCTTCAAAAGCAGATTCTTTTTTATTGAAGGACATCCAGGACAATATGGACGTACAAGAATAGAATTACTGTTGGGTATAGACACCTAACAGGCTAGAAAAATAATGATGAAGATATTGGTCTTCATGCGACTGCTGCAAACGAGATTCCCTACCCTATCCGCACAGAAACACGCCCACGAGGAGTGAAAAATGATTGTGATTTCCTACAGGTAGTGAATCTTGTGGAAAAATGGAAATATTTCTTTGAAATTTTATCATTGTTTTGTTAATGTGGTTTTATTTTGTAATCAAGAAGCTTTCACCTTTAATACTAGCTCGTAATTGAACAGCCGATTCTTTTACTGTAAGCCACCTGCCTTCTTTATATATCTTAYCAACTCAGCAGGAAGCCGCTTAAAAAGCTATCAAAACGGCTGGTTTTGATAATTCTAGACTCTCCAATACTCAAGGAGTTTATTTTAAATTTGAATGGCTTTACAATTACTTCAACAGAAGACTCATTTTGTTTACCAACCTTCTGAATACCACCAACCCAGTTTCCTGTAAATCACCTTTCTCCACTTCACTCCAGGATTCTCTTATAAGCTTTATCGAAGCTGGGTCCAGCTTTGTTTCTGGTTCAGAAATGCTTCCAAATGAAAACATGCGAAGAATACTCATGGTTAAATCCTTCAAATACTCCCCAAACAGCAAACTGTGGAAAAACAAACAAATACGATTCACTCGAAAGAGTAAATCACTGACCAGCGTTTTTATCCCCCCAAAAGAATCTTCATTCTGACCACAATTCATAATGGTTTGAAAAAAGTAAACACGAGGAAAGATTTGAATAAATAAAGCTAGATGACAAAAATTTCWTGGAGTAAGTATTTTTTATTAGCATAGTTAGTATATGTAATAGGACGTTTGCACGATGGCGTCATTGACCTCTACTACCAGATTCCCTAGCGCACTTTCTTTTGTTCAGTTAATTAGCACCAACTGTCTTACTATTCTCATGAGGAAATACAAATTTAAATAGGAAAGAAAATTCGCCAAGCATTTGGGTAGAGGGAGTCAAATGAAGCCATCATGCAAACGTGCTATTGCGTGTTTCTTTGTAAGAAAAACCATTTGAAAGTTAAAACAAGCCTTCCAGTGTTTCAGTATTAAAAGGCAGCACATTGGAGTTAATGAATTTGATACTATCAATGAATTCCTTGTTTAACTAATAAAACAAGAGACTCATGCATGGTAATTTGGAATTCGAAAATGGTCTATTGTATTCTATTGATGATTACTAGAATAGTCCAGCAGTGTCTGCTTTATGCGCATACCCACTGGTTCACTATGAAAAATAATTTCTTCTATTTATTGAAACCTATTTCGGCAACAAGTCCAGCCTACATATACTCCCTATGGAACTAAGCCGTTTATCTTGCACTTCTATCTAACTTTATCTAAAACCCCATTCAACATCAAGAAAATTATCCAAAAGACGGTGGTCCTTTTGGTCTGCGGAACAACACAACCTTTATTTGCTGAGATAAAGGCTTTCTTGCTAATCCGGATTAAAAATTCTCTGGCTAGTCCGGATTAGAAATGATGAAAAGTTTAGGCGCGAAGTTGGTGGTAGTGTACGCGGAAGCAAAAACACGATGGCAAATTAGCTTTTCTCTGCGCGGTTTGAGTACGTATGATGTAAGCACTTTTCGGCCAGAGGTTTTTCTTTTCTTTCTAGCTGTTGTTCCATTGTTTGTTTGTTCGTTCGTTCGTTCGTTTGCTTCCACCATTATCTTATTTATCTATTCATCCATCAATCATCCCTCCCTCCGTCTCTCCTTCTTCCTCCAGCCCATCTCTGCATTTTTGTTGTTTGTCTTTGATGTTTTTCCCTCCTTTGTTTTGTCTTGCGCGTCTGATTTTCTTTATCTTTGAGCATTACTGAAGCAATCTGTTGAGTCTGTTTCTATTTATTTTCTGTTTCCTTTTGGTTGACTGTTTACTGGAAATACCACTTGACCTATGATCTCTTCCGCTAAGCGGTAGACCAAGTAAGGAAGCGACTATACGAAGATAACATCTAGAAACGCAAAGGAAAACAATGGGGGGAACAAAGACTAAAAATGATGATGGGTAATTAAGAAACCGTTGAAAAAAAATTCATTGAAAAAAAAAAAAAAAGAAAAAAATCGAAAGCAACCAAGAGACCATGTGATTCAATGATCAAAATCAGCTCCTCGTTGTGATTTCTGCTTATTATCCAGACCCAAGGGTTTACAATCTTATTCCTACAAGATCGAAGTCCTTAGCTCGGATCTGAAACGACACGTTTAGATGCGGGCTTCCGGGACTTTACCAGAGATATTGTACTTATCGTACTACTGTACAGTGTGTTCGATGCGCGATGAAAAAACAACCAAACCTCCTCTTTCGGCGAATCAGCGCTGTTCCAATATTACGTAAGAAATTCACAGATACAGAATATTACGAAAATATTTTCAAACTAAGAAATACAGAACACAGAACTAACTCAGTTTCTCGTATTTCATACATTACAATAAGTACGAACTTACAATTTCCTAGAAAATTTGATAGTAAAAATCCTTCGAGATTTTCATGTTGCGCAAAATATTTTTTCTGTACGAGCGCAGCGCAAGTAATTTTAAAGCGATGTCAAATACATGTATCAAAGGTGTTGCTAATCAATTTTGGTAAAAAAAAAAACATAATAGAACCTTCTTTTGAATTTATTTGCAAGGTCCCAAAAGAAGACGATAGAAATTTAGAAAACGCAGGAAAAACGCGGAGCAATCTTGGCCGACTAAGCTGAAGGCCCATGTAAATTATTATAATTACTTAATCATCTAACTGATCGAAGTGCTTACCTAGAGAGTTTATACTTGTCCATATTGATCAATTACTTAATTGATATTTCGTGTATTAAGTCTAAAAACGTATATAGTTTTGCTCTGACAGGGCTCTAATGAACACTACTTGACCACAGATGAAGTGCGGACTGTTTGAGTGGGTAACTCGTTACAGCTTAAAATATTTGACCCGGTTGTTTCGTAACATGAACTGAGAATCGTAAAAACTTAATCTGTTTATCTATACATTATGTATTAAAGCTATATTCCAAGTGGAACTCAGTGGATGCAGAGCCACTCTGTGGAAATGCCAATGCATGTTAAAACCTATCAATTTTATTTATTTTATCCTAAGCTGATCAAAGTAAATATTGAAAAAAAAAAGAGAGATTTTTTTGGAAAAATAAATTTATATTATAAATACGAAAAACTTACAGTTTCCGCTTAATGTAAAAAATGTCATGATAACATATGGCTTCAAGATTATTCTCTTAGTCGAAATCTTAAGACAATGATGGGTATTTATAGACCCAAGAACTGGACGAAAGAAAGTTAGGGATCAGGACAAAACAATTGTCATCTCAGGGGTACCCGATTTAGGGGGGAGGGGTGGTGTTACCCGGTACCCTCCACCTCTGGAAGTGAAATCTTTTTATTTTGTCCCCAAATATCTCCAAAACTAAAAGCCAAATCAAAAAGCCAAATCAAAGAAATGAATAATGTACTGTCTGTCTGCGTGTATGCTAAAAAACATATTTGTGTATAGAAATTGCCACTACACACCCCCAGCATTTGAACA
Source organism: Actinia tenebrosa (assembly GCF_009602425.1). The sequence goes on along the minus strand of NW_022258892.1, from coordinate 232,911 downwards.
GGTCTATGAGGGGGGAGGGGATACGTACCGGTTCCCACCACCTTAATTCATAAAATAGGAATCCTATTTTGGACGATTGTTTTGACCTCGCCCCTTAGGCGGGTTAAATGCCGTTTATGGAACAATTGCTAGTGACGCAGGTTAATCGTTATCATGTGCGCACCTCACCCGGGGTCGCAACATTTTTAGATGTAACTGATGAAAGAATGATTGAGAAATCAAAAAAAGCCTGGGAAAAGGTCAAAGAGGTATACAAAAATAAAGTATGAATACTAAAGATTACTCAGGCAAGTGCGCAATCAATGCGCATGCGGCGCCGGCTGAAGGCGGAATATGTTAATTCACCAAAGAGCCAGGCTCCTATTTATGAAAATGTTTCTAATTGTAAAAAAAATCTTGATTTTCTTGCAAAATTTCAGCATAAAACTACTAGCTATAAATATTAAAATAAATGTTATAGGATAAAAGCTGCGATTTCGCTGTAAAAAAAACATGTTTCGATCCACGATCCAGTTAAAACGAAGTCCAGTCCGATCTAATCTACACGGTTCCTGATTTTCCAACATAAAAAATCTCTCAAAATTCAGAATTTAGAAGCGTAAATCAATCTTTAGAGGTATGTTAAGTTTTTTCTATACGTTAAGATTATCTATACACTTTTAAGAGATGAAAATTCGCCGAAAACGTTTTTGCGATCCAAGTGTTAGATCCAGTCAACCGATAACAGTCCAATCAATTCTTTATATTCAACTATTGAAAAACACGTGATCCTATTACTTATATCAGCCCACTTCTTGTAACTCTTATCTAGGACACTCTCAGAACATGTGCTTGTATGAAATATGTGTTAAGCATTTCACTATGGCATTCAGTGTCTTACAAGCAAAATAACATCAATATATTGGACTTTGCTTTGAAGGGCCACTTGATAGCACGCCACTTTAATTCTTATTATATATTTTCGGAAACATTCCTTATCAAAATGGGTGGATAAGAATGGGTGAAAAACAGTTGGTAAAAAAAGAAGAAGAAGAAGAGGAAGAAGAGGAAGAAGGAGAAGGAGGAGCAGAAGAAGAAGAAGAAGAAGAGGGAGAAGGAGAGAAGAAAATAAGAA